>VDFB02355417.1:0-11749 GCA_007258455.2 Sequoia sempervirens | reverse complement strand
TGGGATGTCTAACTATCCTTTTGTTTGTTGCATCAGTTACATGCATGTGATACAAAGTCTCCTTGGTTCCTTATACCCTGGTGCATAGCATGTCATGTTATTTCAAATCTAATGCTCATTACATGGTAGCATAATTCATAACAATTAAATTGCTTGATTTGATCACTCTCCTTTCATATCCCCCATCTCCCATCCTCTAATTTATCATTTCCCTCTATCAACATCCCCCATCTCCTCACCCCCCATATTTCTAATCCATTCATCCTTCATCACTCTCATCATCTATTTCTCCTATATGTTTTCCTCCCTCCACTTCCTCCATCCTCATCATATCATCATCTCTTCAATCCTCTTAGGATAATATATATTTTTTGTTCTAAGCATTTTTTCTTCTATTATTTTCATTCATTTCAACAATATCACATCTCCATTAAATCCTAATGCATTCAATCTAGCACAAATCATCTAATCATATCATTGGTCTTGTTCCCATCCTTGCTACAACCCTTGATCAAATCATCATCATCATCATCAGGATGTATCCTTCTCTACCATTTTGTGTTGTTTTTGGATGTGTCCTTCCCTCATCAACAACACTTTCATCATCATCATTGATGAGCCCAAAATGTGCTCATAGTTTGGATATCATGATGAACTTTTAATACCTTTACTTTCGTTATTCATGGTTGTTTAAACTCTTTTGAAACCTTTTATTGGGATATCCTGTAGCAATACACTTTCATGATCCTACAGCCTATTGTGTTGTCTTATCTATATTTATTACCCCGTTGACTCCCTAAATGACTGGTATATAACATATAGTTTTTGAATGATGAAATAGATTTAAATATGTGATTAATGAACGGATATTGTGTATGTGCCATGTGCCTTTTCTTTCGCATCTATTACCTTGTGTTTCACAGGTTGTTGAAGAAAGTTGATCGAGTCAAGCGTAGTCGATCTCAGCCTTACAGTAAAGTCTATTTGCTGCACGACTTCGAGGAAGCTTTGGTGAAGAATCTTTGACCGAAACCGTTGGAAATATTTTTAATGACAGTCAATCTGGAGAGAGTGGAGCACTAGATTCTCTCTGGATCGAGTTGAACGGATAAATTCATTTATGAAGTTTGTTCCTCGATTTTGGGATACATTTTACTTCCACGTCTTTCTTTGTTAGGGTTAGTTAGTTGTTCTCCTGAATTTTAAATAAGTGCTCCTCCTGCGTGAGTGAGCAAGAGGCTGGTCAGAAGTAAGATAGAAGCATAGTGATAGGGAAATAGAAGATATCATGTAAGAGTCCGGTGTGATAATAATAAAAGCAGAATCGTATGATAAAGAGGCGAGTTTGTTGTTAGTTTTCATATCAACAAAGCAATGTACACCGATACACGTGTTTATGAAAAAGTCGATGAAGTTCTAAGTTGACACTTGCCTAATCAGTAGATGCTTGCTAAGGGGCCCACTTAGTAAGTATATGTAGCTAGTTAGTTAGCTATTCTTTTCTGTTGATCTTCAGTTAGCTTTCTCTTTGAAGTTTTCGTACAAACTCAGTCTTATATTGTTCTAGCAGCATCGGGAATCCATCCCTGTGCCTGTTCCTGCAACATAAGGTCAGTTCAAAGTTTGTGTCTTAGTCATAGCTGTTATGCTTACTGCTTTGGTTAAATCATGGTTGAGTTAAGATAGCTTTGCATTACCTTCCTGTAGCGTAGATAGAATTATTTTCAAGTATTTATTTCTGTTAAGTTGTGACTAAAACTAGTTCTTAGTGCATATATTGTCTTTGCCATTCAAAGTATCGTTCCTTGTTTGACAAGTAAATGAGCGTCCATGTAAAGAGATATTAGTCACACCGCTGGAATGTCCAATTCCACTTGAGTAGGTTTTATTGTGATTTTCATATCCTTTTGTGGGCATGACCAATGCTGAGATCCCTAGATATCATCAAGGTTAACTTCTCATTTCATTTTAAGGTTTCAAATTTTACTACATTGAACTTTCTTATAGTCCATAATACATACATTACAGTTTCATATATTAAAGGAAAATATTATTCAAATAATTTTTATTTTTTTAATTCAAATTATTACTTTAACATTTCATTTGGCAATCTTATTAATGTATTAGGTCTATTAGTCAATATAAAGGATATAGTTAGGTAGTATATTCTCTTCAATTCATGGGAAAAAAATCCTCTTTGAAAGAGAGAAAGGAAAATGAAGGATTGGAAAGCCTCCAAAATAGTGTCTATTTGAAAAATAATAGGAACATGAAAAATATTGCACAAGCATGAAGAAGCTGCAGACAATTGTAGAATAATAATTGCTATAATGCTGAAATAAAGAGCATACTCTAAAATTGATGATGATCAAGATCAAGAAGAAAATAATTTGCATTAGTGCCCCAAACAACACTACTCAAATTAGATAGTAAACAAAGAAAAAAATTTGAAAATCAAAGATACAAATGACATGTACTATTCTAGAAATAGAAATCCAAGAATGTCCATATGGTAAATGCTCCATCTCATTAAAATATATGGCTAACTAACTAATGTATCTACCTAGTAAATAGGAATAAGAACTAGATACATAGATCACTCCAAAAATGAAAAAAAAATTAGCACCATAGTAGAAACTACCCATAATGTAGAAGGGAGAGCCAGGATAGGTCCACTAAAATTGTCTATCACTAAGAAGTGCATGCAAGAGAACAAACAACATTTGATCAATGACATGAAAGTACCTAAAACTAAAAAAAATGGTACAAAAACAAGACAAACACGTGAGGTAAAAAACACTAAGATTCTATGTTGTCATGGAAGGAAATCTTATTTTTCAAAGGTGTGTGTATAGGAGTGAATTTTCACCCCTTGTACAAATTCCCCTTTAACATACCCACACCTTAGAAAATTAAATCCGAATGCAAAATTCCACATCACCCACTTGCCTTCCATCCATTTGGCATTTTTCTTGTACATCAATGAGAATATTTTTCGAGGACGAACACGCGATGCACAAATGTCTATGCAACATGCTGTTGTCCCTAGTGAATTCTTGTGTTTGAAGTTGGCAGAGGCATTACACACCCGATTAAGGCCAAATTGTAATATCTCACTTTGACCAACTGACCCAAAAATTCCATTCGCTTGTGTTGAGTCATTTTCCCCACGGTCTTTCCATTTGATTTTGTTGAGTCATTTTCCCCATGCCTAGTGGTTGTCATAATTCTGAGTGTTGTGAAGGTTTATGAGAATCACAACCTAGTCCACAACTTTTGGGTATGTTGTTAGAAGAAGCATGCAACATGTACCGATGGAGAAGATGAAGGTCACTTCTAGTTTAGCCTCAAGTTTCTCCACTAGTTTAGCTAATGATTTTACCACTAGTTTTCCTATAGGCTTCACTAATGAGATGGGTTTTTGAACCAATTTTTTTTGGGGGACTATGTACTTCTCTTGCACTCTTAGGGTTTTTCACCTAAAAGGAGAGGGATGGACCCAGAAAATAAGGTGGTTCACTCAAACTAATGTATGTATGATGGAATTAAGCCTAAATGCAAAGATATAAATGTAGCAAATTGATAAAATTGATTGATTATGTATGCAAAACCTAAGAAATAGGAAATGTTTGAAAACATAGTGTGATACAGAGAAATGAACTAGAAACATGCACAAATGAACTCAAAACTTAACAAAACTAAACAGAATGCACCTAGAAGTTGAATGTTGATGTTGTAAGGTTCTAGAATGCTATATAAATATCTGTTTATGACTAGTGGGACTCATTCACTATTGATGGTGAATCACTCCCACTTCTAGCAAACTTTCCTAAAAATGGTTTCTGTCTGTCAGGAATTGAATTATGATGAAATAAATTTTTCTAGCCTAATAGTGGGACTCATTCACCACTGATGGAAAATCAATCCTCTTCCAAAAATCTATAAATTTAGGGGTCAACTCTATGGGCACAAATCTGCACTTTTCTTCTTGTTGGGTTGATAGAATCAAATCTACAGAAAACAAGCTGAATGTTGTCACCAAGCTTGAATTAGGGTTTGGTTGACTTGAATCACTTTGATGACTTGCTGACCACTTTCCAAAACTTATTTATTTGAAAAATATTCCTACAAGACCTACAAACACACATGCAAAGAGGGGGAAAATGGTTAAGGGTTAGAGTATAGGGATTTTCCTTGGTCAAATCCCACTTTGGTAATCAAACCCTTAATAAGAAAATGAAATGAAAAAAATAAATGAATGATGAATAAAAAACATGCAAGTATCATAAACTCACCAAATCCTTGTTGTTGAAGTCTGAAGACATGTCAATGGCTTCTCCAAGATGCTTAATGTTTGCTTGATCAAATGATGCTATGATGGATTGAATGTAAGAATGCTAATTGATGATGAATGAAATGAGATGAATGGGGAATAAAATGGATAGAAAAAAACTTATTTATACACATTTATACCCTAATTACCCGATAATACATCATAGGATGACATAAGGTTATGAATAAAAATCTGAAGGAAATTTGAATTTATTTTGAATTTTGAGCCAAGAGGGACTCATTCACCACCCATGGTGAAGGGGTCCCACTCTAGGCTTGCAAGTGGTTGTCAAGATTAAGTATTTTTTAATGATTTTTGTGAGGTTTGTATTAATAAAAAACTTAATGATGACCTATAATTACATAAAGGGGCCAAATATAGCATAAGAAAGGTGTAATTAGTGGTCACAAGCCTAGGAAAGTGTGAAAGCTTGTTATGAGACTTTATGAAACTTTGAAATAAGACTTGATAAGGGATAAAAAAGGAATATTTAGATGAATTATAATAAGAAAAGTCTTGAAAAGTGTAGAAATGTGTTACAACACTTCACAACACCTTCACAACACATTATAATTTGAGTATTCAAGACCTAATGTGAATGCATAAGTTACATTGCAACATTAAATGAAAGAAAAATAGGTCAAACATCATAAGAGATAGACCTAAATGACCATGAAAATTTCCAAGATCCATTTTTCTATGGTACAGTTTCATAGACAAGACCACTCACATTCCTACTTCTCTAGCATCCCATATGGCTTTGTCCATGGATGAGGATGAGGTTGTCCATGTCTTTGTAAAGACCCTTTTGGAACTAGATAATAGATTAAAAATCTTATGAATCATTTTAAAAAAGAACCAAACATGGCGAGATTCGCTAGGCTTACTAGCGAAGTGAGACATTTGTTGGGAAAGGATCAAATAGGTATACAATTCTTACATGGCCTCACCAATCTAATTGAAGCTTATGTCCCTTTGTATAAGACTAGATTGGGTATTGACTAGGGGGAAGTGCTTGATACATATGAAAGAAAAATACGTGTTTCCATGCCTGCCACATCTATATACATGGATGAAATGGGCCCCTTGCTTAGGGTCTCTTCTGCTTCTTAAAATCCCCCCACTATCAAAGTGAGTAAAAGACCCCTTGGGTGTAGTTTCACCCCTCCTACTGCCCCTGGTGGTGGAGGCTTGGGTGGAATGAGTGTTGGTGGCAGTAGCGAAGGTGGTACTAGCAGAGGGTGCCTTGGTGGAGATCACAGTGATGGTTTTAGTAGTGGTGGCTTTGGTGGTAGTCAGTTTGGAGGTGGTTTTGGTGGTGGTGATTGCAGAGGATCCACTAGTCCTTTATCATCTACTAACCCTGTTTTGAGTGCCCTACTTCAAAAAATGGGTTGTATCCAAAACTAGCTGGCGAGTCTATCCTAGGCCTCTACCCAGCCTATCTTTCAACCCTTCTTTTGACATAGCCCATTATTGGTAACAATCTTAAGTGCTCCCTTCCCACAAGGAATTGAGATTCCCAAATTTGAGAAGTATGGTGGAAAAAGGGGACCCACAAATGCATGTGTCCACCTTTAATGCCATGCGTACAAAAGTTTTCCATCAAAACACGTTGATGGAAAAATTATTCCCTCAATCATAAGGACAATGCTTGAATGGTACTAGTTTCCTTTACTCTATTTTTCTCATTTGGTATGTCTTGGCGGGATTATGATGGGCGAAAGTGGATATATGATGGGTATGTAGGAGTATGTGGGCGGGAAAATTTTCATATTTTAAAATTGATGAAATGAAAGGTGAGCTTTGAGATTCTCAGCACCACCAATATAAATTATGCTTTACTTTGAATTTAATAAGCCATTACATTATTCATTTTCTATTTGAATTACAACTAAAGTCACGATTGATAGGTTGATTAGAAAAACATCTATAGATTTCAAATAGTATCACATTTTGAATCCAAAATATGTGTCACATTCTATGCTGCACATAGCCATGGATTAAAAAAGAATAATTGAATTTGACTAAGTTTGACGGTGAAGGTGGTGGGGCCTTCGAAGTTTTTATTTTTAAAGTTGTAATAAAAATTCCATGGTAATTATTTTAGTTGTAAAAATTACAAAATGCATCCACATTGAGACATGGAGTCCTCGCATATCTAAAATATTATAAAAAAATATTATCATTTCATTGTTGTGAAGTTGAAATTGGTCGGTGGAGACACCTACTTATTTTTTCCCCAAAATTTAAGTACTACTACATTGAAATTTAAAATTTTCACCAAATAGATTTTTTTTTTTTTTAAAAATAAACCTAGTAGTTTAGAAACTACATTCAACTTGCTATAGATTCTATTTTTGCATATTTTTGAAATAATATAGATAACTTATTCAATTTTTTATATCAAGTTTCCTAACTCTGATTTTTTAAAATTTTTTTACCACTTAAGGGCTTGTTTTCCATGAAGATCACGCACATACCCTTGAACAACCCCTGTAGAAATCAATTTCTCCACGGCCAGTTCCGTACCAATATCAAATAGAAGATGACCTTTTAGGATCTTGTTTTGATCAAGCGAGAGGATAAAGAAGATAATTGATTTTATATATCAAGTTTTTTCTCCCGATCTCATACCGCTTCTGGAATTACGTGTGCAAGGTGTTCATAGGAAACCTCTGAGAGACCTTGGCGAGGAAAAGATTTGGTGTAATGCCGAATCATGATGGTCTCAAAAGTGGCGATATGATGGGTATGTGTAAGGGGTATGTGGTGACAACCTTTTTCTACCTAAAATTTATGAAGCGAAAGGGTATTTAAAGGAGATTCTCAACTTTCCACCAATATAGGGTATGCTTTGCTTTGAATTTAATAAATAGTTATTATTCATTGGGTATATGTAGGATCATGATGGACAAGGGTAAGCGATATGATGGTATGTTGCTGAAAACTTTTTACCTAAAATTGATGAAGCGAAAAGGTTTTTTAAGGGAGACTCTAAACTTTCCACCAATACAAATTATGCTTTACTTTGAATTTAATAAATAATGATTATTCCTTTTCTATTTGAATTACTGCTAAAGTCTTGATTGATAAGCTGATTGAAAAACATCATAGCTTTCAAATGGTATCACATTTTTTTAAATGCGAAATATAGTAATGCATTCTATGCTACACACATACTATGGATTTTTAAAAATAGTATTGAATTTCATGAAGTTTTGACCAAGTTAAAGGTAGTCGGACAAAAGCCACAAGTTTTATATTTTTTTAAAAGTTGTAATAAAAAATTATAATTAATTATTTACTTGGAAAAAGTTCTGAGAACAATATGCATCATATTAGGACATGGAGTCCTCTACTTATATCTAAAATATAAAAATATTATCATTTTATTGTGGTTAAGGTGGTCCAACAAACACCCTACTTATTTTTCACTAAAATTTTCGATACCCCTCTTGCATTAAAGAATTTCAAATTTTCACCAAATAGATTTTTTTTCTTTGAAAATATAAACATAGTAGTTTAGAAACTACATTCAATTTGCTATAGATTCTATTCTTACATATTTTTGAAATAATATAAATAACTTATTCAAATGTTTACATCAAGTTTCCTAACTTTGATTTTTTTAAATTTTTCTCCATTTAAAGGCCTATTTTTTCCATGATGATCTTGCACATACCCTCATTTTTCATTTGAATTATGACTAAAGTCCTGATTGATAGAATTTTGATTGAAAAACATCTATAACTTTCAAGCGGTATCACACATTTTGAATTTGAAACATGTGTGTAACATTCATACTTTGCATACTATAGGATTAAAAATCAATTTCATGAAGTTTTGACCAAGTTAAGATTGGTAAAGACATACAATTTTATATTTTTAAAATTTGTAATAAAAATCATAATTAATTATTTACTTGAAAATAAACTACAAAAATATATGCATCACAACCAGACATGGGTCATCTAGTTATATTTAAAATACATAAAAAAGTATTATCATTTTATTGTGGTTAGGGTGGTCGAATGAGACACCCTACTTATTTTTCCTTGAAATTTAAGTACTCTGCATTGAAATTTCAAATTTTCATAAATACATTCAATTTTCAATAGATTCTATTCTTAAATATTTTTGAAATAATATAGATAACTTATTCAAATATTTACGTCAAGTTGCCTAATTTTTTATTTTTCTGACTTTTTTGCCACTTGAGGGCTTGTTTTTTCCATGATTTTGCACATACCCTTTCCCTTATGAAATACCCTTCTTTCACGCATATGTGTGTTGCATTACGAGAATATCAATAGATGGTAGTTTAGTTTGGGGGATCTTCCTCATGCTCCCATTTAGAAGGAAATAGTATCATATCAATCTCAGGAAAAGGTTTAATGTTGTTATGAATGTAAAAGTCGCAACAAATGATGAAAGCCTCAGATGTAATAAGAAGTTCACAAAGATAGTAAAATATTGTTCTTCCATCTTATAGACATTGTTGAAGGATAAGATCATAACGTTCAAGAACCCTCGACCTCTCAAGGAACCTTACCCTGATTGGTACAATGCAAATTCCTTTTTTCAGTAGCATCGAGTCAATGGACATGATGTTGAACATTGCATGCTTCTGCATCACGAGATATAGGATCACATCAAGGATGATACTATTCATCTCAATTGGAGTAAACAAAATGCAAACAAATCAGTGGAAAAAGAAAATAGTTTATGTCTCATTTTGCTATCTTAATTATTGATCTCTCTAATTCTACCACTCAACCCTTAGTGTACGTTAACATGGTCATGGTTACTCCTTCCATGTAGCTTGCGACTGGTTCACTAGATGTGACGTTCATCTCATAAGATATGCCATTGAACAATAAGCCCTCTCCCCTTTACATTCTCACTCACCTCAATCAGAATATTGTGATGGGGGTCTTAGTCAAACCTGCAAGCCAAATGAATGTTATCACAAAGGAGACATGATAGCTAAATTCATTGCACAAAGGGAGGAGTATGAAGCAACAAAATCTACCATCCATACACATGATGGCCTCTCTCTCAAGTTGTATGGCTCAATAAGTATTTCTCTCCTAGTTGGACCTACAACTGTGAACAAAATTTTTGATGTTATCTCAAAATTTGATTTGTTTAGGGTGAAGTTAGGCATACCTTGGCTAGCTTTCATAAACATAATCACTTCGGTCATTCTTAAGTTTTTTAAATTCCCCCACAAATGTGTTGTGCACTTCATGTATGATATTGGATACCAATTATTGGTGTCTTGTTGGGGATATTCATTGGATCATTTTTTGTTCGCCTCAGTTGGTCTACTTCCCCCAAGAACGAACCTACTTTATTGAAACAATGTGAAGTACAAGAATAGGGGAAAAGGACAACCAAAATTTACTCTTTTGGTAGTGCAACAACAAGTTGCCTCCTCTTCTCAAAAGGGAAAGGAAAGGTTTGCTTGTTCGTGTAAGGAAAGCTAAGGTGTGGAAACAACTCTCCTAATGTCAAAACCTTAGGGAAGAATGTAGAGGTGCTTTTAAATTTTCAATTAAATTCCAATTAAGATACACTTGAAAGCAATAACAGGAATAGAGAAATTATCATACACAGATGAACACCAAATTTATGTGGGAAAACCCTTACGGGAGTGTTAGCTCTCAAAAACACAGGCAGTAAACCTCAAGAGGCTGCCAATTTATTGGTACATTTTAGGGTAACAGACAAGGTCAAATGAATTGAACCTTATACTCTTCAGATGCTGCTAAACCTAGGTGGGTATACCTATACGAATGAAGCAGACTTAATGTGCTTATTTCTCTTGAAATGTTTTGTCCACCATGGCATATGGGAGTGAACAAATGAAATTTCAAGTTTGGTATAATTCATATAGCAATATTCTAAACTAAATCCTAATATGTTCAGTTAACAGATGTAAAGAAAATGAATGAATCTAAATGGTACCTGTATAGAAAAATGTGTGTATCAAAACTACCGAGCTTAAAATAGCTGGCACATTAAAAGTTATTGTGGCAAGGAGTCGGCATAAAATCAATGTGGATGACTAAAAAAGAAAGAGGTAGTGGAGTGCATCTGAATAGGAAACTAATATATTAGTCACCTATTTTCCCAACATCTCCTATATCGAGTGTGAAATGTGAATGGTTCTTCTTTTCCCATTTTCTTTTATGTCATTGGACTGTGGTTAGGGCTTTCTCTAATCCAAGCTTTTAATTATTTATAATCAATAATATATAATTTAATAGCTTTTATTTTCTAACATTTTGCCTATTTCAAAGCAGTGAAATTGAGATGAATAATGTAAATCCTGAGGTTTCGGTTTTCTATTCATTCATATATTTGTCTGAGCCTTAAAGAGTACTTCCCATGCAAACTATTAATATTTGAGATACAACACTCAGAAGAGAAAAAGATAAAAGGAATGTGGACATTGATTGATCTGAATTTAATTACTAATTCAGACTTCAATATCTAGTGTAAATGAAAATCTGTGATATTGTTAGTGCTGGAAAATATGACAAATTTGTGAAAAAGAGTTGTAGTCTTTAAAGTCATCTTTTTATTTAAAATAGACTAAATATATACAAAATGAGGCATATCAACAGTCACCACAGCATTAGGAATTCAAATTGACCAGACGGCTGTGAAAAAATATCAAATAAAACCAAAAAATATTTCAAAGAAACATATGAATTTATGCACCCCAACTTGACGGGGTCATAATTTTTAGACTGTTGGTTGGGGTGAGGACTCCTCTACCTCATTGGAAAGGTTTCAGAGAGATCTGATTTCAATCCCTTAAATCAAATGCCTTTGGCTATTCAATTTAAGGGACCAATGATAGTTTCAACCCCAAATTCTGCTCAAAAGACCTCCGAAAATATAATTCAATAAAACATAGGAAATACATAAAAATGATTTTTGATATTTTCCCATCTTTTCTTATACCAACAGCTCTAGAATGCTCCAGATCATTGTTTTAAGTCATATCCAAGTCTTAATAGGAGTAAAAGGTGGAATAATTTGCTAATACATAAAATATTTAAAAAGGATAGAAAAATATTTTAAAAGCTAACATTATAAAAATTGAGATGAAATAAAAAAGAAAAATAGTGGAATGTTGGAAAAATGTATTTTGCTTATATACAGTAAATGAAGCTTTCTGTTTCTGAATAAAAGTAATTCTTATCAAGTTAAAGATAAGGATCTATCTATTCCATTGAAAAGACACGACTTTATATTTAAAAAAATAATATACATGTCTCAAAACCTCCAACACTAATTTAGCATTATTACAAGAAAAAAATAAAAGAATTATAAATGGACATTAAATAAATTTAACAGTTTAGAGACCAGCAGAAACTAAAAGGATATGATAAATCGTTC
>VDFB02355416.1:0-66020 GCA_007258455.2 Sequoia sempervirens | reverse complement strand
AGACATTTTTTGGTGTATTCATTTTTTGTTTGGAGTTTTGGAGTGTTATTTCAATTCACATCAGACCCACGTTCATGCTCACACCATTCCAGAGACTTGAAGGAATTTTGTGGGTATTGGTTCATTGTGTTCCTTGCATTTGGGCACCCTTTTGCCTAGAATCTCAGATTTTTAGAGGGAGAACTTTATTTTTGCTGCTGGTTGCCCTCATCAAGGGGCCATACTACCTTGTTCTAGGTGCATTGGGAAATGTGCCAGCCATTTGGAAACCATTTGATGGCAGCTTGCTATTGGATGTTGGACACCTAGCTTCTCTACTTCATTTGCAATAAAGTTTTAAGTCATTCAGAGTTGTGGTTGAGGAGATATGTGCATTTGAAGGTTGTTGGTTGGAGTTTGTGCATTGTAGCTGCTCCTTCATATCAGACCTTGTATTTTCAGTATTTTGTCATAATATCATGATTCCTTGTCATTGTAGTATCATAGAGATGATTATCTAATGCTTGAGCTTTCTTATTGCTAAGTTATCTCATGATATATTGAATCTAACTCCATATTGTAACACTGATCTAGTAGTACTAATCAGCTTTTTATTTCCAGTATTTGTATTTCACTCCCACTGGATAAGTGTTGAGCTTTTGTTTGTTTTTTGTTGCCCGTTGAAAAGTGGAAATGACTGGCTATGCCACCAAGTTCTTTGCTTTCATTTACTTTCCTGTAGCCCGCTAAAAAGTGGAAGTGGTTGACTTTGCCGCCAAGTATTTATATTTTCTATATTGGCTGGCTTACCACCAATAGCTCTTGCACTTCCAACATTTCATATTGTTACCAAATCCCTTTACACTATATACTCTCACCTTGCCCACTCTGGAATTTGGGTGATCAGAAAGTGAAGGGTTGCTTCCAAATTGTTATCTTTCATTTGGCTAACACTAACAAATGAAGTTTATGTGGAAAAAATTTGGGAAAAAACTAAGGGGGATATTGCAGTGGTATCAAAGTTGGTCATCCTGCTAGCCTGTGTTTTCAGTGCCTTCAGTTGATTGGTAATCTCTATGAGTGATAGAGAAGTCGGATATTTCAACAGAGAGCAGAAGAGACAACAGTTTTAGGTTCCGTCAGTTTCTATTGAGGAAACATTTTCAAAGGTTCTCAGGAACCAAGATATAGCAGTTGAGAAAATGGCAGACAAAGAGAAGAGACAAGCCTGTGAGGAAAGTGCGGATGCTAGAACTAAGAGGAAGTTTGACATCATGTTGGACATGATGTCCCAGTTACTTGCCAAGATGAACCAAAATGTAAATCCTACGCAGCAAAACCAAGATGTTGAAGTTAATGCCTCTAACATGAATGCAAATGGGAGGCTTATTGGCCAACATGTTGTGGTGACTAGAGGATCAGCCCCTAGACCTCTTCTAAAAACCTTTACTCAAAGGGAGGAACCACCTGTTGAACCTGAGGTACCAATGCCAGACGAAGCAAGGAACAGTTACATGGAGTATACTTCCCTTCCTACAGAGATCCGTGAGATTCTATCCTTGGATCAATACATGAACCAAAAGAAAAGGAGAGGATGCAAAAGAGTTGAGAATCGTGCTCTTATGCCCCCAAGGGATTTCTAGCAAGCTCTTGGGAAGGTTACTTTGGCCCATTTCGATGGAAGTGACAAGTGTTCGGCAAGATCATGGGGTCCAAAAGCTTGAAAACTACCTCTCACTAGGACCAATGCCAGAACAAGATGCCATCAAATTTGCTACTTTGCATTTGGATGGGGTTGCCCATGAGTGCTAGTATCACAGTTTGGTCAATCTTGGCCATAATCTCATTGTTACTTATGAAGAGTTTACTAACAGACTCATTGAGAGGTTTGACACCAAGGATCCTAAGGCGAGATTTCGTGAGCTAACACAGATGAAGCAACATGGCTCACTAGACACATACATTTCAGATTTCCAAAGGCTTTCCATGATGGTGCCCAACATCACCAAAAGGAGGATTGTAGTCCTGTTTTCAGAGGGACTAATGGAATCGTTGAAGGGGTTGGTGAAGCCTTTCAATCCACAAACACTAGATGAAGCAATCAAAAAATCTAGAAGCATGGAATTGGCTGCCCCAAGGCCAAAATTTAAGTCCAAGCCATTTGCTCACAAGAAAGATAAGAAGCATTCTTCAAATCAGACCAAGAAGTTTCCTTCTCATATGGATGATGACCTTTGTAACGAGCTTTGAAGGAAGAAATTATGTTACACTTGCAAGGAATCACGGGGCCCGGGTCATAAGTGCTTCAAAAGAGGAAATCTCATCACATGGACATGTATTCTGATGATGGATCAGAACTTGATATATCAAAACAGCAGTCTAGTTTTGTGGAAAGTGAAGAAGAGGCTCCGAAAGAGAGGGGAAAGGAACAAGAAAGTGGGGGTGCATTTGCCCAACTTTCTAGTTTCCAAAAGAATGAGTCATTTAGAGCTCGAGGAGTGCTTGGAGGGCAGCGGATCATTGCTCTAATTGATACTGGAGCAACACATAATTTCATTGACGAAGGATAGTTGCAAAAAGAGGCCTCAAGACAGAAGAGTTTCAAGGTTTCAAGGCAACGGTGGCCAATGGATTTACTATCTCTTGCAATCATAAGATCTCCATTATGTCTATGCAGTTGGGTAACTATTAAGTCAGAGATGACTTCTTTGTTGTGAGCATTGGAGATACTAATGCAGTGCTTGGCATTCAATGGTTGCGATCTCTTGGAGAGATCACTTTGAATCTACAAATCATGGAATTGAAGTTCACATCAGATGGGAAGGTGGTATTGAGAGGTATGTCAAATGGAGGCCCTTGTATTGTGTCTTTCAAGAGGATGGAAAGGCTGATTCTTCATGACCAAGTAGAGTAGGAAGCAGAGTGTTTGATCATGCCATCCAATCCAACAAAGGATAAGAGACACTACCATCCTGATGTTCAATCCTTGATCACAAAATGGAGTAAGGTATTTGGTAGTATACCTCCTAGGAGACCTCCTGAAAGGGGGATTGATCATTCCATTGAGCTCGAAGAAGGGGCCAAACCAATCATAACTCCATATCGGTATCCAAAGAGGCAAAAAGATGAGATAGAAAAGGCCATCAAAGAACTCTTGGACATGGGTCACATTCGCCCAAGCAAGAGTCTCTTTGCTTCTGTCGTTGTTTTGGTTAAGAAGAAGGATGGAACTATGCGCATGTGCATAGATTATTGGGCTCTAAATCAGAAGACAATCAAAAACAGTGTCCCATTCCTAGGATTGATGAGCTACATGGAGTTGTCTACTTCTCTAAGATAGATCTCAAATCAGGCTACCATTAGATCAGAATGAGAGAAGCAAATATTGAGAAGACTACCTTCAGATGCCACTTTGGGCATTTTGAGTTTCTAGCCATGCCCTTAGGGTTGACTAATGCACCTGTGACTTTCCAGTCCTATATGAACAAGATATTTTAGAAACAATTGAGGAAGTTTGTGCTTATCTTCTTTGATGATATCCTCGTCTATAGTAAGTCATGGGAAGAGTGTCTCAAGCACTTGGAGGAAGTGCTTAGCATCTTGGAGTCAGAGTCTTTGTTCACTAAGGAGTCCAAATGTGAATTTGGAATGACCAAAATTCTTTATCTTGGGCAAGTGATCAGCTCTAAGGGAGTTAGTGTTGATCAGGAGAAGATTAAGGCTATCTTGGATTGGCCTCCTCCAGAGAACCTCTCTCAGTTGAAAGGCTTTTTGGGACTTTGTGGCGTTTATAGGAGGTTTGTGAAGGGATATTCGCAGATGGCTGCCCCTATTACAAATCTCACCAAAAAGGGGGTATTTGCATGGTTCGAAAAAGCACAAATGGCCTTTGATAGATTCAAAAAGCTCATGAGTTCATGCCCAGTCTTGGCCATTCCTGACTTCTCCAAACCATTTGAGTTGCAGTGTGATGCTTCTGAGGAAGGTGTTGGTGTTGTCCTAATGCAAGAAAAGCATCCTATTGTCTTTGAGGGCAGAAAATTGAGGGGTGTAGAGAAGACATACTCAATCTATGACAAGGAGATGCTTGCTATCATGCACGTTTTGGCCAAATTTAGGCAATATTTGGTTGGAAGCAAATTCATTGTGAAGACTAATCACAACAGTCTCAAACACTTCATGCATCAGAAAGATCTTAATGAAAGGCAACAGAAGTGGGTAAGTAAGCTCCAAGCTTATGATTTTGACATCAAGTATGTCAAAGGGAAGAATAACGTTGTGGTCGATGCCTTGTCAAGAAGGCCACACTTGAGCTCCTTGGTTGAGATCACTATTGATTGGAAGGAGCGGATTATTGCATAGTACGCCAAAAATCAATTTGCTACTAGTTTAGTTGATGGCACTTTGCATGTTGAGAGGTACAAGTTGGTTGATGATTTCACACAGTATAAGGGTAGAATCTTCTTGGTACCTAAATCTAAGCTCAAAATGAAGATTTTACAATCATTTCATGGCATTCCCTTAGCTGGTCATCAAGGCTATTTCAAGACTTATAGGCAGATTCGTGAGAGGTTTTCATGGAAAGGGCTCAAGGATGAGGTCCTACGCTATGTTAAGAAGTGTCCGATCTGCCAACAGAACAAAAATGAGCACACTTTTCCAACTAGTTTTTTGCAGCCCTTACCTATTCCCAATTAGAAATGGGAAAGTATCTCAATGGACTTTATCACTAGGTTGCCTAAGGTGCAAGGGAGAGATTGCATATATGTTGTTGTGGATAGATTGACGAAGTTTTCTCATTTCTTCACCATTACCAGCTCATTTACAGCAGCTCAAATTGCTGATTTGTTCTTCAGAGAGGTTCAAATTGCATGGGCTGCCCACAAACATTGTAAGTGATAGGGACAGCAAGTTCCTAAGTACTTTTTGGCAGGAAATTTTCAAATTGAGTGGTGCAGTGCTCACTCCAAGCACTAGTCATCACTCACAGAGAGATGGGCAGATAGAGATTGTGAAGAAGTGGTTGGAGGGCTATCTCAGGAATTATGTTTCAAGACAGAAGAAGGCTTGGGTGAGATGACTTCATTTGGGAGAGTACTACTATAACTCTTCATACCACATGTCCATCAAGATGTCTCCTTTCATGGCTTTGTACGGGTATGAGGCTCTTGGCTTCATTGATTTGATATTTGGTGATAGTAGAGTCCCTCAAGTGAGGGATATGTTGTGGCAAAGTCAGGACAATTTGAGATCTTTAAAATGATAACCTTCATCATGCATTGAATCAGAAGATGTATGTTGATCAGCAGCGTATAGAGCGCACTTTTGAGGTTGGGGACATGGTCTATTTGAGACTCCAACCTTACAGACAATCCACTCTCAAGAAGAGTGGAACAAAGGAACTTAAGCCACGTTTCTATGGGCCTTTCAGGATCACCAGGAGAGTTGGGGAAGTGGCTTACGAGTTGGAGCTACCAACGAATAGCAAGGTGCATAATGTCTTCCACGTGTCACACCTTAAGAAGGCGCTTGGACACAATGTTGTAGCTTCTTTAGACTTGCCTCCATTGGATGAGGAGGGACAATTGGTTTTGGTTCAAAGGCAATCATAGATTTCAAGGAGCGCTCTTTAAGGAGGACTATCAAAGAGTATTTGGTGAAATGGAAGAATTTACCAATTGAGGATACTACTTGGGAGGATGACCAAATTTTGCAGCATCCAGACTTGCAATTGCTTGAGGACAAGCAATCTTGGGGAGGAAGAACTATAATATCCCCTTCTCAGCACTAGTCCTTTTTGGTGACCGTTAGCCTATTTCAAAGGCCTGTAGGCTAGTCAGAGGCAGAAATAGGGTTTCCTATTTTCTAGGAGGTATCTTTCTAAGTTTTCAAGGGATGGATATAGGAGTTTGTCAGTATGTTTTTTTGGGTTTTTAGAGAGCTTCAGGGGGGTGTCACATAGATTTTGATCAATGACCATTTTCAAACTTACTATTTTTAGTAAGTCACGAAAGCTACCCGGAATGTGCTCAAATAGTGTTTGCAGTCACTTACTATTTTTAGTAAGTGCTATTTTTGGCAGTGTGGTTTGGCAGTAGTTCAACACTCAATTATTATTTATGGTAGTGCAAACTTGGCAGAAGCTTCTCCAACTTTCTTGAAGTCAGAAAAGGAAAGTTGATAACTTAAGTTATATTATTTCTAATGTGTTTTTTGGTCCTCATGCCTAGGCTTATGACTTAAGTTGTTTTTAAAGTGTGGTCTCTCATGTTGTCGTCCAAAATGGAGAAATATTTGCATTTTATAAAATTTATTTTGCTAAGTGAAGTTGGACGCCAAAATTCAATGGTCAAAAGGTTTTTAAATGAATATTTTATTCTCCTCATTTGGGCGTCCCAATTTTGAGGGAATTGAGGATTTGAATTTCTAGGGATTGAAGCTTATAAATAGAACCCCTCTCCCTCTCTTTTGGTTATCCATTTTCTATCATAACGGAGTGTTGCCGAATTGGTTTCAGACTCTTGCTTTGAGGTTGAGACACCTCTTAGTTCTTCTATTTTGAGTTTGAAAACAATTCCTAGCTGATTGGTGACTACTTCTTCACTCAAAGGTTGCAAATTGAGCTTCATTGGTGATGGCTTCTTTTGTGTTTTTAGTTTGGTGTGGCTTTGATGTTTTCTAGAGACATTTTTTGGTATGTTCATTTTTTGTTTGGAGTTTTGGAGTACTATTTTAGTCCACTGCAGACCCATGTTCATGCTTGTACCATTCCGGAGACTGGGAGGAATTTTGTGGGTATTGGTTCATTGTGTTTCTTGCATTTGGGCGCCCCTCTGCCTAGAATCTCAGATTTTTAGAGGGAGAACTTGATTTTTGCTGCTAGTTGCCCTCCTCAGGGGGTCGTACTACCTTGTTCTAGGTGCATTGGGAAAACATGCTAGCTATTTGCAAACCATTTGATGGCGGCTTGCTATTGGATGTTGAACGCTTAACTTCTCTATTTCATTTGCAACAAGTTTGAAGTCATTCGAAGTTGTGATTGAGGAGATATGTGCATTTGAAGTTTGCTGGTTGGAGTCTGTGCACGTTGTACTTTCATATCAGACTGCTCCTACATATCAGACTTGGTGTTTTCAGTATTTTGTCATAATATCATGATGCCTTGTCATTGTAATATCAAAGAGATGATTATCTAACACTTGGGCTTTCTTATTGCTAAGTTATCTCATGATATATTGATTCTAACTCCATATTGTAACGTTGATCTAGTAGTACTAATCAGCTTTCTATTTCCAATATTTGTATTTCATTGTAATGTCCCTGGCAAAATTTGACTTTGTTTTCACCTTTTCAAGCCTTGGACATTTCGTCAAACACTTGTCTTGGAAAGTCTGAACTTGCTGTTATAAATTTTTGATTGCTTTGTTTTGATGTTGCTTAATGCTAATGATGTTTCAAGAGGTTATTCAATGATACAAATTGATTAATGATAAAATAACAATGATATGCAATATGTTTTTGTGTTTTTTTAATGCAATTAAATGACACAACTTGATGGAAATGAGCAGCTACAGCCAAGTGACATTTCGTCATACATTTGGCATGCAACCTCCAAAGAAACTTCTATTGCAAAATAACTTCCTAGCTGATTATAATAATGTATTGCTATGATAATTATGCAACTCCTAGTCTTATTAAATGGTGCATGAACTAAATGCAAGCTGATTGTGAATGATTTGCCATGACTCTTGGCTTACAATGACATGAATGTATGCAACTGTAGTTGCTGTTATAACAGCAATATTACAATGAAATGATGCTAAAATATGAAGTAAGAAATGCATATAAAAAAACCTAGGATCATATGTTGATGATGTAGTGCCTCTTCAATGAAGAAATGCCCTCCAATTGTTGTCGCCCATGTTCTTGTCTAGCAACCTTTCGTATAAATAACTGCAGCAGTATTGGCCTCCAAAATTATTGTAGAAATGATTGTCTTCGCAAGAGAAAGTGATCCCTCCAATACCCACAAAATTTTGTCCCCTTAGTGAAGAGCAATGAATGAAAATGCAATTCCTCCCATGGTTGGTCTGCAGGCTTAAACAAAATTACAGACCTCAAATAATTCACCAAACTTCTCCAAAATTGTTCTCCAATGGCTGCAATTATCTCAATGAGAAAGACTGAAGTATCTCCCTCCACTATCCAACTAGGGTTGATATTTCACAACCGAAATTGGTACCTTAGAGTCTTCAAACCCTCGGGCAATGAAAGCATTCGAGCTCTCTTTCTACCATGCAGGTATGTAAGAAGTAATAAAATCCAAGTTTGCTTGAATGACTAGCAATGAGCTTCTTATATACTTTTTCTAACCCATCTCCAAGAAGCTTCTAGAATATTTTATTATTTTATTATTTAAGTGACTTTTTGATATATCATTTTATTATAGTCACTTTATTAAATTAATTATAATAAAGTTACCTTTGAGATATTATTTTACTAAGATAACTTTATCAAATAATTAATTTAATACTCCACTTTAATTTAATTAAAATAATCAATTAGTTATCCTTATGAAATCAATATTTGGACAACTTAATTAATTAATTTAATTTAATTACTCTGCCTCCAAATTGTGAACATGACATTCATTCCCACTGGATAAGTGGGGTTGATTTTTTGTTTACTTTTTGTTGTTTGCTGAAAAGTGGAAGTGGCTAGCTTTGTCGCCAAGTATTTACATTTTATCTATTGGCTGGCTTGCCGCCAATAATTTTTATACTTCCAGCATTTCATATTGTTATCAAATCCCCTTACACCGTATGCTCTCACCTTGCCCACTCTGAGATCTGGGTGATTAGAAAGTGAAGGGTTGCTTCCACTTTGTTATCTTTCATTGGGCTAACACGAATGGTTGAAGTTTATGTGGAAAAATTTTGGGAAAAAGCTAAGGGGGATATTTCATATATATAAATAGTTTCCTTTTCTTGTAGGCTCCAACCTACTAGAGACTTCAATCTCTACTTGACACAAATATAGGCTCCAACCTATTGGAGGCTTCAACCTCTCCACACAAACTTTAATCTTTCCACACCAACTGAGCTCCAACCCAGCTAGAGGCTACAACCTCTCCACACAAACTTTAATCTTTCCACACCAACTAAGCTCCAACCTAGCTAGAGGCTACAACCTCTTAATTGATAGGCTCCAACCTATTGATCTTTCAATTGCTTGATAAGATATCCTCTTCTACACAAATGTGATTTAACCTCTAAATCCTTTTCTCAATCTTCACAAGTCTGAAACCTCTATATTTTTCAATATTCACAAATCTGATTCAAATTCTAGATCCTTCAAGATTCTCACAAATCTGCTTCAAACTCATATATCTTCATAAATCTGAAAATTTTAACTCATTTCGCTAGTATAGATTCCTTCCTTTTATTGCATAAGTGTCTTCAATACAAATCAGAATTACATTTCATTTTTCTGCTTCTATCTTTTCTTATATTTTTAAAATATTCATTGAATTTCTTATATCTTTCTTGCCACATTTTCTTCTTCTTTTATATCTTTATACCTCTATGAAAATAGACAACTCTGAGAGAGGGTGATGTCCTTCCAAATAGTCATGTTGCCTCTTTCAAACTTAATTGCAGCTTTTCTCCTAATCGCACCCCTTTGTTTTGCTGCTGTTAATAATTACTTTTTCTTACAAGAATAAATCGCCCCATCCTTCACAAGTTTCATTGCTGCCTTTAATTAACTTGGGTGCTATTACTTAGGAGGTGGGCCCAAACATGATTTATTTTATTTATTGCAAACTCCAAACATGGGCGCCAAGCTTCATATGGGTCGGCCCATATAATAAAAAGATTTTGTTTGTTTTTAATTGCATATTAAAGGGTCACCAAGTGGGAGGGAGAATCTCCCATTTGTTAACTTCCAAGCTGCATATTATCTACCTTATATTAATTGTAATATTAATTTTGATCTCCCTTTTGTTAACTTCCAAGCTGCATATTATCTTTCTTAATTTCTGCCTTATATTAATTGTTTCCTTTATAAATAATTGCTGTCTTCATATAATGATTTGTTGCACTTTTGATATCAATGACAACATATTCAACAATCTCCCCCTTTGTCATTGATGTCAACCCAATCTTGAATACAACTCTTCTTTTATGTATTGCTCCCCCTCGCTCTAACTCTACCCCTTTGACATCAATGGCAAAGGGTCTTCCATATTTCTTTGAGCTTTATCTTCCATGGAGCTACAAGATAATGCTTGTGGGCAGCTCCCCCTAAATATATACTTCCTTTTAATTTGATGAATATTGGACTACTCCCAACTTTTCCCTTAAGTACTCAAATGTGTCCTTTGCAAGTGGCTTTGTGAATATGTTAATTATTTGTTCCTTTGTAGCAATATATTCCAATTTAACTTGTTCTTTTGCCACTTGCTCTCTCAAAAAGTGATACTTTATGGGCATATGCTTGGTCCTTGAATGCATCATAGGATTCTTTGATATGTTAATTCCACTTGTATTATCACATAATATAGTGATGGGATGGTCATATTCAACTTTGATATCTTTCAAGGTTTGTCTCATCCATAACACTTGAGTGCAACATGATGCTACTGCAATATACTCTGCCTCTATAGTAGATAGGGAAATTGATGCTTGTTTCTCCTCATCCATGATACCAAGTTGTTACCAAAAAAGAAACTCATCCACTTGTACTCTTTCTATCATCAATGTTGCCTGCCCAATCCACATCTGTGTATGCTACTAGGGTGAAGTCATTTCCACTTGGATACCATAGCCCAAATTCTAATGTTCCCTTCAAGTATTTGAGTATCCGTTTCATTGCTTGAACATGTGTTTCCTTTGATGCAGCTCAAAATCTTGCTACCATGCTCATTGCTTGCATAATATCCAGCCTTGAAGCAATCAGATATAAAAGACTTCCAATCATTGATCTATAAAGTGTTTGATTTGCTTCAGGCAACTCATCATCTTTACTTAACTTACATCCTGTTATCATGGGGGTACTTACGAGATTACAATCTTCCATTTTTAACTTTTTCAACATTTCTTTTGCATACTTGGTTTGTGAGATAAATATTCTCTTATCTAATTGTAATATTTGAAAACCAAGAAAGGATAGTTCACCTAGCATGGACATTTCAAATTCCCTTTGCATCTCCATTGCAAATTCTTGACACATGTTGTCATTGCTTCCTCCAAAAATGATGTCATCTACATAAACCACTACAATCAATTGATCATTACCTATGGTATTAATATATAAGTTGTTATCGGCAACTCCCTTTTTGAACCCTTCTTGTCGTAGATGTTTGTCAAGTCTAGCATACCACACTCTAGGGGCTTCTTCGATTTACATACAGTCTTTATTTTATGATAGTAAGAATCCTTCTAGTTGTTCAATATAAACTTCTTCTTCTAGATCTCCATTTAGAAAGGCGGACTTAACATCCATTTGATACACTTTGAAGTTCTTAAAGCTAACATAAGCCAAAGACATTCTTATGGCTTCCATCCTAGCAACTGGAGCAAATGTCTCTTCAAAATCAATACCTTCTATTTGAGCATACCCTTTACATACCAATCTTACTTTGTTTTTCATAACTTGACCATCTTCATTCAATTTATTTCTAAACACCCATTTAGTGCCAATAACATTTTTATCCTTGGATATTGGGACAAGTTCCCAAGTATCGTTCTTTTCAATTTGATTCAGCTCTTCATTCATAGCTTCTACCAATTCTTATCTTCACTTGCTTCTTTGAAGTTCTTAGGTTCAATCATAGATAGCAATGCCACATTTTTAGTTTTCAAATCTCTTACCATTCTTCTTGTTGTTCTAACCCTGTCATCTCCTATTATCAAATCTTTTGGATGGTTCCTTTGAACAAACTTAAATGGCGTCTTTGTTGGTGCCTTTGTGTTCCTTGGTTCAATTATTTCATCTTCTCTCTTTTCTACAGCTTCCTTGTATCTTTCTTCATAAGGATAGTTATCTTCTTGTGGTTCATCTTGATAGTTTTTCTCCTAATTTATCTTCACATTTGTGCTTTCAACCATTTTATGCAATCTCTTATTGAAGCATTTGTAGGCTTTACTCCTTAAAGAGTAGCCCAAAAATATTCCTTCATTTTCCCTTGCATCAAACTTCCCTAAATCTTCTTCATCTCTTCTAATATGACAAGGACTTCCAAACACTTTGAAGTATTTCATGGATGCAAGTCTTCCCTTCCATAACTCATATGGTGTCTTATTATGATTTGCTCTAATTTTGGCTCAGTTAAGGATATAAAATATTGTGTGCACCGCATCTTTCAAAAACATGTCAAGAACCTTGGATTCATTCATCATGCATCTAGCCATTCCTTGAACGGTTCTATTCTTTTCTTTCAACAACTCCATTTTGTTGTGGAGTTCTTACTACAGAGTATTGTCTTTGTATTCCATGTTGTTCACAAAAACCTTCAAATTCATTTGAAGTAAATTCACCTCCTCTATCTGATCTAAGGCATTTAATCCTCATGCTTGTCTCATTTTCTACTAAAGCTTTAAATATCTTAAATTTTTCCACTACTTCAGATTTTTCCTTCAAAAAAAGTAACCCATGTCATTCTAGAAAAGTCGTCAATTAATAACATGAAGTTTCTTTCACCTTGTATACTCCTTGTCCTAGTGGGTCGACACAAGTCAGTGTCGATGAGCTCTAGAGGTTGTGATGCGAAGTACTCTTTTGATTTAAAACTTGCTCTGGTTTGCTTACCCAATTGACATTCTTTGCAAACAATATTTGCAGACTTTGATATCATAGGCATATCTCTCACTACTTCTCTTTGACTAATTTTGGCAAGGTTGTCAAAGTTTAGATGCCCCAATCTTTTATGCCACAACCAACTCTCATCTTCTTTTCCCACACAACATTTCTCACCTTGGATGTCACTTAGAACATAAAGATTATTTCCTTTTCGGCTGGCTTTTGCAACTTGCTGGGAGATGAAACATCTACTGACAATATCAAGATATGGGATCCAGTGAAGTTCCCAAGCATGAGATAGAATGCGGTTTTCAGCTTGATTCGAGATCATATCATGAGGATGTGCCAAACTTTGTGATTAATAATCCTCTAGGAAAGTCGCTTGATAAATAATACGCGAGGTTGAAGTTGAAGTTTCCACATGGGTTGTGTTGAAACATAGAGACTACATCATGCCTAACCTTGAGGAGTTTCCAAAAAGTGATTTTAAGCTTGCTGGAATTTTCAGAACAGCAGCAGATAATGCAAGTTTAGAACTTATTTTGCATAAAGAAATGGTAAAACAAGGGTCTAAACATGATTTCCACTTATTTGACAATCCACTTTTTGGATTGGGAGCTGATTTGGCATATGCTAATCTTTCTTTGAAATGGAATATGGAGACATCAATTGCTCCTAGACCCTTGGTGATGCTTTCATGGTTGAGTTGCAAGAAGAAGTCAAAGATATCACATTCTGCCAAGGGAAGCAGGAGGATGAGTTCAAGATGGATGTATAATATGATGGTTACAAAGATCTTAGTGCCTTGGAGGTGCAATTTGTTGATGGCACTTGGATGATTTGCTTGAGAGGCTTTCCTTTTGGAGAAGATACCTTTAGTTTTGCCAAGAGGTCTTTTGATGAGGTACACATGAATAGCATAGTTGTGCAACATAAGCATGGTGGAGTTGCTTCATTCATTCGAATTCGTGATAGAGGTCACCAACAAAGTATGTTGGAAGGTTATGGTGACCCAAGAGATGCTCCTTGGCAAAAAAAATATTCCAATTTTCAGTTATGACTCTATTGTTTTGTTGTAGATCAGCCACCTCATACTTTGGTTTGCTCACATTTGTGTAGGATGGCAAAAATTCAGTCAAGCGATGGAGGAACTATTAGTTGAAGGTTGTTTGGGAGCCTTCTTCAACCTCTTCCAAGGTGATTTTGAGCATTTCAATGCTCACCATTCATCTCCTTGCAAAGAGATTGCATTTATGCAGTTGTTGTCCTACTTCAAGCTTGCTGATTTTGATAAAATCAGATTATGAGTTGCTATTTCTATGTTTGATCAGCTGCCAAATTGAATATTTTGGGACCACTAGACTATTGGAGTATGTTGGAAAGTGGTTTCAGTCAGAAAAATTGAATACTACTGTCATCATAAGTTTGTTTGGGCTAGAAAAGCAAGTGACTTATAACTATAATAATTCATTTTCAGCTTGCATGCAAGCTGATTGTGTTCTTTCATCGAGGAACAATTCAGATTTTTTCTCACAACATTAATTTTGAATTGGATGACTTGTGTGGATGGCTTGTTGAGGTATGCTCATTCTCTCACCTCCAAATTATTTTACGATACAATAATTTGGGATCAAAGAATTTGTGAGATCGGTAGATTGCTTCACAGGGAAACCGAGAATGCTAGTTTGGAAATCTTCAATAGCATCAATGTAGAAGAGCGAAATCACGAAGAAGCATTCTTAAGACTCATTTGGGATCCTAGAATTTCTTTGGATCTATCCAAGATCAATCAAGATTTAGTTGTGATTGCTTGAGGACAAGCAATCTTGGGGAGGGAGGACTATAATGTCCCCTTTTGGTGCATAGCCAACTCGTGCACATTTAGCTAGTTTCCAAGTCTTCTAGAGGCTAACTGGTTAGTTAGGGAGAACTCCAACATTCTTGGAGAAGCATTTGATCAATCTTGCAGAGCAATTGTTTTTGGGTTTCAATTTAGTTGGTTAGTTGGAGCCCTTTGATGCTTTCAAAATCGATTTATGACATTTTGGATGCTCTCCAAACTTCTTGGAGGAGCAGGTTATTTTTAGAAAGTCACCAAGTTTATTTCAATCATCTTCATATTGCTTCAATTTCATCATGGTGTGGTCAGAATTGAATTCCAATTGCCTTGCAGCACTTTTTGCAATTCGGTTGAGTTATTAAGTTATTTAATTAATATTTCACTAATGTTGAGCAATAATTAAAGGAAAACTTAGCATAATAGCTCATTGAAAAGGTGATTAAATGCTTGTACATAATGAACTATTTAATTTAAAGCAAAAAGTGTTTCAGAAAAACAGCAAAAAAGCAAAATATTGTTTTTCGAAAAAGCAGCAAAAAAGCAAAAAATGTTTCTCAAAAAAGGAACAAAAAAAGCTATAAAAAGAGGTGTTGGAATCTCATTTGGATATGCTGAAATTTTTTCATACTATTATACTGTCAGATTGAACCTGCAAGTTCTTCCATAATCTTTTGAAGACGAAAACCCTCATTTGATTTCTAGTTTCGTATTTTGAGAGATAATCCCAAGCTAGATTGGAGTGTTTTCATTCCAAAGATCACCATTGTGCTTCAAATCGAGTTTCAGTTTTGGATGTTGTCAAGATGGAGATCTATTTAATGTTTTGAGGTGTGTTGGGTGGAGTTTGAAGGGAGTTTTCCAGTATTTTGAATGTGGGTGTGTTTGTATGCTCCTTTTCTAAGTTTCCAAAGCATCAACAGCAATGTTTCAGTTCTGATTTGTCCAAAGTACAGCAGCAAAAAAGGTGTTTTCAGACCTATACCAGCCTTATAGTTCATCCATTCTGTTAGTTTTAGCCCAGAATTGAATATAAGCAGCAATACAAAAATAATGAACACAATAACACAGCAAATACCCTGGGAAAACCCTCCTTCTTGAGGGAGAAAAACCCAGCAACAATATATCACTTATATATTGAATGAATGAACAGCAATTCGCTTACAATATGGCCAAACACAAGGCCGGTGTGCAAATAAAGCTTCTCTCTTAGAAGCAAATAAATGATAGATATGATATCTCCTTTGAATTGAACTCCTGGAAGCAAATACTCGATCTGCTGTAGATGTGAATTCCTTCTATGGTGTGAACTTGTCTTGAATTGAATTGATAATAAAATGAATGAGAGCCGCCTTGTATATATACATGTTGTGGTGTCTTTTCATGAGAGGTCGGCTTGTTTACCAACCAAGGCGTCACTTCACAAAGGTCGGCCTTATTAGAAATAAAATAATATAAATATTAAGTTGTCTCTTTTGCAAATATATTTGAATTTTATTTAATATTTATTTTCCTCCAGAAAATCGTGGGAGAAAGAACTCCCGCCACTACACATCAACACATTCAAGGTATCACATTGCTACTTCATAGTTGTTTTATTGGGTATGTGTTATTTGGTGCTATTGTGGGGTGTTTCATCAGTTCTTTACATTAGCACTTTATATCAGCAATTAATCCTCTTATTTTGGTGTTCACAATGCATATGTACTAACCTTGTAATGCTTTGGATGGTTATATTACCAAAAGCTTTAATTTCTATGCACTTTATTTTGTAAGCACTAGATGGTAGTACCACCAATGGGTTTAAAATTGTTATTGCTGATGTACTTAACCCATTGAACAAGTGGTAATATTGTAATAGCTTACCACTGAAAAGTGGAAGAAGCATGTTTAAATGCCCTCAAACATTGTATAAGCTTTCCCACTGAAAAGTGGAAGTGCCTTGTAATTCCCATTGAATAAGCAAATGATTTCTTTCTTGAATTGTTTATGCATCCCACAAAATAAGTGGTTTGGCTGGCTTACAACCTGATGCTTCTTTCCAGCAAGGTGTAAATCAAGAAATTGTAATCCTGAAACCATATGCTCTTACCTTGCCCAATCCGGGATCTAGGTAATTAGAAAGTGGAAAAGAAGTTGCTATGCTTTCATTTACTTTGAGGCTAACATATTTTCAAAAAAAAAATGAGGGTGGTTATGACAGATCTGCAATGAAAGTAGTATAAAATGGAGAAATAGGATTCATAGGAAGTATGTAGATCAGGAACTGGAAAGGATCTTTACTACAACATCACTACCCAAAGGACTTGTTATTTGGAATGATATAGTTTATGCCAAATCTTTGATTCGGAGAGCTTTCTTGTGGAAAAAAGACAATGGCAAAAGAATTTTTATTTGCTGCACCAAGCACACTTTCATGGAGATTGGTGGGTTTTGTGAGGAGAGTGCTTGCCCAAGTTTGGCACCTAAAGGGCAGCCATGTATGGCTTTTATTCTCAATCCCATGTCAACAGCCCTGTCTTGGGCATGGAATGTGGGGTTCTGGTTCTTGGGCGTGTGAGTTTTAAATAAAGAAGTTTGATTTGTATGGTGGTACTTTAGATGGTGGTTTTGAGTAAGGTTCTTTCTCTTGAGGTGATTTGGTTATTTTAACTTTTTTTTCATGTCTCCCATCAAAGGCCATTTGCAGCATGGACCTCTTTTGCATAATTTTGCTCAACTTTGTTTTTTGTCCTCTGATTTGTTTTTAAGCTTTCCTTCCCTGTTGTTGTCCATGTGTTGGGTGAAAATTATGTAATCAACTTTTCAACAGATTACACAACTAGGACTTCAGCCACAGCTATGTGAGATGTAATCTCCCCTCTCAGAAAGGGGAGGCACCCTTCTTACTGCCTTTAGAAACAAGTAAAACTAACTAAGTATTTACAACATGTACACTATAATTAATAGATTTGGGGTGTGTTACATTCATCCTTCTCTCTTTTTTCAGAGAAGATGTTTTACAATGCTCCACGATTGGTAGTTCTGATTCCGTGCAACTTCGAACTAAGAACAAAGCAGTAATTCCAATACCTCTATCTTGTCAAAGCAAAGCGTAGAGGTACCAGCATGATAACAATAAACAATAAAAGAACGAAAGAAAATCTCACGAAGGCACAAAGTCGTTCTGTAGCTTTTCACCGATGGATTTGTGAGACTTGTAACGTTTGTCGCATTAGAAGCACAAAGTCTTCTTAGATACAACAATTCTACGAACAACATGAACAATTACAAGCACAAAGTCTTGTAGATCATTCAACAATAGTATTCAAACATAAACATAAATCTGAATAAAGAGTGTAACACAAAGTCTACACAGATTTATCCAAAGTCCTTAGATCCCACACACTAATTACCACCAATCTTAATCAACTTCAAAAGACGATTGATCCAATGCAAAGTCTGGTATGCAACTTCCTTCTTTATTGATTAGATTCAGATTCACAAAGTTGACCACAAAGTTTCATACATTTGTTGCAAAATGAGCAGCACTTCGTTGCTAGAGATAAAAGATCCACATTACAATAGAAATCCCTCATATATATAAAGGAGAGGGATGAGCAAAATTTGGAAAGTTAGGTGAGTCAATTAAGGAAAATCTCAACTAACTTTGACCAAAGTCAAAGTGTAATTTATCTTCAAGAAATTACATCCTTGATTTTCGGTGTAATTACATTTCGAGAAAAGACATTTAAGATGTCAAAAACTATTTACAAGATGCATAATGGAAAGCATCAGAAAGTTCAACACTGGAGATCAAAAATCTTCATGGTTCCTTGCTTGGGCGCGGAAGTCTTCATATTTCTTCCTAGTCTCCTGCATGAATGCGTCATCTGGAAGAACCAAGATCAAAGGAGATCACCTTCGGGATCACTTGACGAGATCTGGAGAGAAACTACAAGGATGGTGAATCAATAGGCGTTAGCAGAAAAAGCAGCATTGGGATGTGTGAAGCGAGCAACGATGTTGAGCAAGCGTGAAACGAGCGACGGGGCATGGAAAACGATGCAGGAGCGAAGAAATGGGATCCAGAACGAAAATAGAGCAAGTTTGAAAAGACTAAGTTAAAAACTGCCAAAAGTGTAGGGGCGCTGAAAATCAGCGCTCCTACACTTAGAGAGGTGATCTCAGGGGTAAGGGCGCTGAAAATCAGCACCCTTACACTTAGCATGTAAAATTGTGAAAAGTGCACAAACAACAAAAATCACCGCCCTATACAAATTTAACTAAGTATAGATAAAAAGTGCACAAGCGCTAAAAATCAGCGCTTGTGCACCAAAAACTAACTTTTGACTAAACTGCACAAGAGGTGAAAAACAGAGCTTTTACATATGCCAAAAAAATGACTAAGTATAAACAAAAAGTGCACAAGCGCTAAAAATCAAAGCTTGTGCACCAAAGACAGACTTTGAAAAAAATGCACAAGCGCTAAAAATTAGAGCTTGTGCACCAAAGACAGACTTTGACAAAAGTGCACAAGCGCTAAAAATCAAAGCTTGTGCACCAAAGATAGACTTTGACAAAAGTGCACAAGCGCTAAAAATCAAAGCTTATGCACCAATGACAGACTTTGACAAAAGTGCACAAGCACTAAAAATCAGAGCTTGTGCACTTGGACACTTAGAAAAAATTACAACTTCAACATGTAGGAGCGCTGAAAATCAATGCTTCTACACTTTTGCCAATTTTCACAACTCCCAAAGGTTGGAAGCTAACGAAGATGCTTGTTTTCAAGCTCTTCGAAAGACGGACAAGGGAGGACACTCAAACAGACTGTTTGAGATTTTGGAACGCACTTCGAGGTGGATTGAAATTCACCTCGTTTGCGTGCTTGAACATCACGAACCTATGAAACGGACAAGTTTCGTATGGGGGGGTATTCGTGGAACGAGCGTTGCTAGATTCCATGATAACACCATGAAGTGCTTTGACTCGAGAATCTCAAAGCTCCAATCAAAAAACTTTGCTTTGGATCAGGGAAAAGGGTACTAGCCATGAGCATCAAGAGACTCGATGTGGATACAAAAATGCAAAGGGAAGTGAATGATGAGGGCAATGTGGGGTTCTTGTTTCCTAAGGAAAGAAGGGAGGTGCTGACTTATCACAGATATTTCCACAACATGATTTCCTTCCCTTCGAGAGAAAAACTTAATCCTACTGAAAAAAGAAATGCCTACAAGCATGTGAAGTGCAGTTGTACAAGGAGATGGAATTCAAAGACCCAACTTCAAGGGGTATGAAAAATTTGTGGGAATTAACTACCCACCTCTCACCTCTGGATCTTAATGCAAATGCCAAAAGGGAGAGATCTGCAAAAAACAGGAGGAAGACAAAAGAATCAGGTAGGGAGGAGGCCTTATGTCTTGGGCCCTTATCATAAGAAAAAAGGGGCTACAAACAAAATAGAAAAAGAAAGATTTAAGTTATAGAGGCCACTGAGGTAGGGAAGAAGCTTCTAATTCATACTAGAAGAAATAAACTCTTTGATAGAGTTCCTTTAAAAGGCATGGTCATGAGATTAATTTGTGGGTTTTTGAAACTCCTAAGAAAAGATCAACCCTTTGCAAGTAGAAGAAGAGGAAATTTATTGGTTAGACAATGCTAAGGAAAGATTCCAAAGTGCTTATGATGCCTTGAAGATCGCCATCATCAGCTTGGAAGATCTCTATTGGTTATACATGATAAATGCTACATGCAATATTGTGGAGAGGAGAGGTAAAGTACTCTTGCAACGGTTTAGGGAAAGAATCTGGTTAGCATAAGCAATATGTAGGTAACACTTTTCATTAAGGTGAAGCATTTAGTTGTATGTTAAGATGCAATAAAATGGCCAACGAATAGACCCCGGCCCCTGTGGTAGTGTGTCTTTTTAGTGTATCTTTGTTGGGGTTTTCCCCATTTTTATTTCAATAAATTTCCTTTAATTAAAAAAAATGCATATGCTAAGGGCTGCCACAAACATTGACAAATGGTATGTTCACTAGCATTTCACTCATGTTGTTATGGTTGGTGCACACAAACTTTCTAGTAAATGGTGATGATCAACTCCAAAGGCATATAAGATCAGTTTGCATTTTCAAAAACCTTTCATTGCACATTTACCCTACATATTTATCCTTTGTGCCTATTAAAGCGCTATGAATTTTAAAATGTGAAATAGCTAACATCAATGTAAATTTATTTTTAAACATTGAGGGCATTTCTGGCATCAGTTTCACAATACAGAAAAGTGATGTCCTTGGGAATACCATTTTAATGAAACAGGAACCTCACCTACTCCAAGGACTCCATTATCTGAGCAACGCTGGCAAGCATCAACAGGTGGTGGTATAGGAAACAAACATCGATAACATGGACCTTGATTGTAATGATAAACTGTAAGCTGAAAAACACTCATCAACCAAATTTATATTAAACTAAACGTGGATAATATTTTATTTGAGTTCATAAAAAGATGCAAACAATCTGATTTCATGCCAAATTAATTTTGGATTTTTCCTATCTCCAATAATGTAAACCAATCCGTAGTTCTCAACATAGCTTAATACAGTCTCATTAGTCTAGGCCATAACATTAATAAGCATATTTAAACTTTAACATATAACCACTTAATTAATCAGAATACCTGGCCCTCAAAGCCCAAAGCTGCTCCTGATACAAGAGGCTGTCATCATCAAATCAAATGAAAAAGAATGAGAGCATCCTAATTGATAATTGACTTTATGTAAGATATATTGATTTATATTCCTCTTTTAAAAAATGCTGTCTCAAACTTTGTAATAAAGAGTTCTATAACTTTGGCTCAACCAGTATTTGAAAATCTTGTGACTAGATAGCAGCAGTCTATAGAATACTGACTGCATTAATTTACATAGTCTAATACCATGTTATATCAACCAATCATTACAATTAAGAAAGATCTTGTAGAAAAATCTAGATAGGCAGAAATCTAATAATCAATCAGCTTTCCTTTAGTGATACAAAACCCACAGTTCAAAAATAATGAAATGGAAAGAAATTATGCAAGCAGAAATTTAGCCAATACATAAATAAAGTTATAAACATGCCATTATAACCTAGGACACAATACAACTATGGAGAAAGAACAAAAAATATAGAAAAAATGCAAAGGTCCCAATTATTAAAAAACATTTCTTCCCAAAACAAAGATTCAGCATGAAGATCATTGAAACATCCAACACTACTATTTGTTCTCTACAAAAGATGTAATTTGTACAATTTAGGCTCACACACTAGTAGATTTATGATGCATGTAGAACTCTATATGACAGGATCAGCAGAACAAACCTGCAAACAGTTCTAGTATCCTAATAGGGTCTTCTTATGACCTATTGTTCATAATTTTCAAACATTGTATAATTTTCCAAAAAGTATTCACAAGTTCTTATTAAATCATTAAAATCACAAAAATATGAACAATTGAAACATTAAACCACTTTTGCTGAGGATGACATGACATTTAGCAAACTTCACCTTCTTGCAGACATGACTAAATTTTTCCTGTTCTTGGCTCAAAACATGTGCAACAAATGGAGTTCTAGCTTAATTAGGTAGATATTTAATTGTATTGCTCTTGCATAAAGACTATATTTTTACTAATCATTTGCTCGGCTGTTTGTATATACACTATCATGTGTTTTCAGTGTTGGAATTAAATTAATCTTTTGCATAAGGTTCAAGAAAATATTAATAATTTGTAATACATCTTGTTAATGTTCAACAGCGTCAGGCTGTATCTTCCAGATCAGCGTATGATGATAATTCAAATGGAGCCTTATGGCTATTTGAATTATATACACTCTCCTTAATTTGAGCCGACATGAAGAAATGAAGAAACACATCTTTTGTGATGAAGCCGACATCATACCTCTTGGGGCGATTTTTCTTGAGGATGACTTTCCTCTTATTGGTTGCGTCTCTTTGTATAATATATTCTCTTATTTGTAGCCAACTTATATTTAATAAGGTGGCGCCCCTTCATATTGTATATATATGAGATCGCCCTCTCATTATGATCATCAAGCAAAGTTAGATATTCTTTCTTCTATCAAGAGTGCGAATTTCTTAAAGAGCAGTTAGCGAATTCTTTCAAGTACAGATTGTAATCTGTGTGATTGCATCTAGAGTTGACGCTATTCTTGGTCATTGAATTTGGCCTCATTGTACAAGAGAGTGTTGTTCTTCAATAATATATAAGAGAGTTTTTTGTTGCTGGGTTTTTCTCCCTCAAGAGGAGGGTTTTCCCAGGGTATCTGCTGTGTTATTGTGTCTGATTTAAATTAATATTCTGTGCATACAATCTGATCATTAAAATTTTACATGGTATCAGAGTGCGTTTGAGAGGATCGTGATCAGATTTATCCTTAATCAGCAATACCCTATTCGTTCATTTGTCTAAATTAGTCAAGATGGTGAACGGTTTGAAGATTGAGGATAGACTCGAGGGAGCATCTAACTTCACATCATGGAGATGTACAGAACAAAAGTCCCCATAAGGTCTTGGAGAATATGACTCCGGAAGAAGCCTTTACAAGGAAGAAGCCTGAAGTCAATCACTTGAGGATCTTTGGATGTCCTGTCTATGTTCATGTTCCAAAGGAAAAGAGAACTAAGTTGGAGCCTTCTGGCAAGAAGGGAATATTTGTGGGCTACAGTGAGACATCAAAAGCCTACAGAATATATATTCCAGGACAAAAGTTGATCGAGATCAATTGGGATGTCACATTCGAGGAAGATGTTGCATTCAGAAGATCAAGGGGGATTCATATGGAGATCGATAATGAAGAGTCTCCTCAGGATATGGAAGTTGACCATACTCCTGAGATTCAGAAGGAGACTTCAGAACCAAAAGAAGACATTGATCCTGTTGAACCCTTGGAACCTACTGATGGGCCTACTGACATTGTTATTGGGAGAAAGAGACCTCTATGGGCAAGGCGTACTATGCAAGAGGCTGAAAATTTTGCAGCTCCTAGAGGCACATTCAGAGAAAGCAAAAGGCCACATAAGTTCTCCAGTTATGTTGCCTTAATGAGTCAGATTATAGAATCCGAGCCTACCTATGTTGAGGAAGCATCTAGTCATCAAGTTTGGAGAGATGCTATGTCAGAGGAGTATCAGTCAATTCTTAAGAATAATGTTTGGGACATTGTTCCTAGACCGGAGAGCAAGTCTGTGGTATCTTCTAAATGGCTATTCAAGATTAAGCATGCTGCAGATGAGCATTGAGAAGTACAAAGCAAGATTTGTGGCTCGTGGGTTTTCTCAGAAAGAGGGAGTTGATTACAAAGAAACATTTGCTCCTGTTGCCCGCTATACTTATGTTAGAACCATCATTGCTATTGCTGCATCTAGAGGATGGAAGATTCACCAGATGGACGTGAAGACAGCTTTTCTCAATGGAGTGATTGAGGAAGAAGTTTATATAGAGCAACCTGATGGATTTGAGGTTCATGGGAAGGAGTCACATGTTTGCAAGTTGAAGAAGGCCTTGTATGGTCTTAAGCAGGCTCCTCGAGCTTGGTACGAAAGGATTGATCGTTACCTGTCAAGTTTGGGCTTCTTGAAGAATGATGCTAATTCAAATCTCTACTTCAAGGTAATCAATGGTGATGCATTAATATTGGTCTTATATGTTGATGATTTGATTCTTACTGGAGAAGATCACCTAATTCTCGAGTGCAAGAGTTGACTTCGAAATTTGAGATGAAGGACCTTGGGCTCATGCATTACTTCTTGTGATGAGCCCTGCTGGCTCTCTACCTCAAACCCCAATTTTCTTAAGTCTTTAGGTGTCTTCTAAGTTTTTTAGAGAATTCTTAATAGACAGAAGAGAAGGGGCGCCGCATATTTAAGCTTGTAAATTGAAATATATAGCAATTTCTCACAGAATGGAAATGCAGAAGTTGTTATTATACTGAAACAATAAGATCATGAATAACAGACATACCAGAAAGTCTCCAGTTATTTTAAATAAAGAAGTTGCCAGATCTACAGCCGGAAATGGTGAAAACAAGCATATAGGCACGCCAAATCTCCAGAACTCATTTCTCCTGCTCAGAAACTGGATACAATGCTCTAGAAATACTGGACGCCCATGATGGAAGACCAAAATCAAACCAAAGGGAGGCGTTTCAGCTTTCTCCTTCACACGCCTCTCTCTAGGCACAAATCCCAATGTAGGCCGTACGGCTATGAAAAGAATGCAAGTAAACTCTGCTGGAAACCTCTGTCTGTGAAGAAGGATGCGCCACCAGTAGAAACCCTCATTTATTTGCAAACAACAAACAATCTCAATATAAATAATCTCTGTATGAATCTGTAGAACCTCTGGCTGAAGCTCTCAACATGCACTGATTCGACTGATCTTTCACAATCTCAAGAGTGCTCACACTGAAGAGGTATCGTTCTTCAATGGCAGTTTGTTCAAACCCTTATCACAGGAGAATGCACAGGAAAAATGCTCAAGGCAAAGTGAAATTGTCAAAAGTTGAGTTTCTATTGCCAGAAATGCCCTTTTATGCAAAGGCACGCATCCCAAGAAAATATGCCACTTTTGGATATTAAAATCTTTTAAATAATATTTAATCCATTTCAATAGTATATGAATTAAATACTTGGGCGCACTTATTCATTTAAGTGATTTAAAATATTAAATCACTTTTAGAGAATATTTAAGTGATTTAAAAAATATAAAGTCAATTTGACTTTATAATTAAATATTAAATCAATTAATATTTAAATCACTTAAAAACCCATAACTCACTCAAAACACCATATAATCCTGTGCCGTCAGAAGCTGTCAACTCCTACACTGCCAACGCCTGCTGTGAACCAGTCACCGGGCTCTGAAAACCAAAATGATCAAACTCTCCAGAAAGTACCACTGACCCTCTAACCAATCCAGTTAGCCTACGAGAGTCTGAGTAAGAGGCTAACCACCATCAACCATGATCATGCCGAAAAAGGGGACATTACACTTCCTTGGATTAGAAGTCTGGCAGAAACCAAATGAGATGATTCTAAGTCAAGGGAAGTACACCATTGATATGCTTAAGAGATTTGGTATGATGGATTGCAAATCCATGTCTACACCTATGGAGACCAACCTACATAAGTTGAAGGAGCCTGCAGCCAGTTTAGACTTGGTGGATCCTACATTGTACAGACAGCTAATTGGATCCTTGATGTATCTAGTTAACACTAGACCTGATATTTGCTATGCAGTGAGTGCACTTAGCCAGTTTATGTGTGATCCAAGACAGATACATCTTGTTGCAGCTAAGCATATCCTGAGATACTTGTGCGGCACAGTTGGATATGGGTTGAGGTATTCTTCAGATGCAGACTTGGAGTTACATGGCTATACAGATTCTGATTGGGCAGGGTGTGTCACAGATCAGAAGAGCACCTCTGGTTGTTGCTTCAGTTTGGGTTCTGCTATGATTTCCTGGTGCAATAGGAAGCGGGTCATCGTAGCATTGAGTACAGCAGAGGTAGAGTATATTGCAGCTTGTATGGCAACTCGGGAAGCAGTATGGCTTCGTAAGCTTCTTGCAGGATTGTTTGGACAATCAATGGAGCCTACTATCATTCATTGTGACAATCAGAGTTGTGTGAAGCTTTATGTCAATCCTATGTTCCATGACAAAACCAAGCACGTTGAGATCAAGTATCACTATATTAGAGATATGGTATTGCGGAAGGTTGTACAGTTGAGGTACATCAGCACTGATGAGCAGACGGCAGATATTCTCACCAAGCCTCTCTCCAGGATAAAGTTTGTGTACTTTCGAGATAAGCTTGGTATGGTGGAGAATCCAGCCTTGGTGAGAAAGAGTCTCATTACTAGTGAGCCTTTATAGAGTTCTTCTCGTGAGAGAAATTCGAGGTGAAATCCCTTGTTAATGCATTTTCCTCTGAGGCGAAGGAATTTGAGGTGTAAGCCCTTTTTAATGCATTTCTCTTTGAGATATGAGGTGAAAGCCCTTGTTTCCACCCTCTGAGCTGAGTCATGGTGGATGTCATGTGTGAGACTCCATGACATATGTTGTACTTGTGTTTCACCCTCTGAGAGAGTCATGGTGAAAGTCACGTTGAGGTGACAACATCACGCAAGTGATGAACACTTGTACTTACCATAGTTTGGTTGTAGCCATTATGGTTGATATCGTGTTGAGGCGATATCTGATATCACGATGAGGTGATATTCTTCTTGTTCACTTTTGGTTGTAGCCATAGTGATAGACATCACGTTGAGGTGATATGTCTTGTGCAACTAGAAGAAACATCCCTAGCTGAGAGGGAATGTTAATGTTCAACAGCGTCAAGCTATATCTTCCAGATCAGCGTATGATGATAATTCAAATGGAGCCTTATGGCTATTTGAATTATATACACTCTCCTTCATTTGAGCCGACATGAAGAAATGAAGAAACACGTCTTTTGTGATGAGGTCGACATCATACCTCTTGGCGCGATTTTTCTTGAGGACAACTTTCCTCTTATTGGTTGCGTCTCTTTGTATAATATATTCTCTTATTTGTAGCCGACTTATATTTAATATGGTGGCGCCCCTTCATATTGTATATATATGAGATCACCCTCTCATTATGATCATCAAGCAAAGTTCGATATTCTTTCTTCTATTAAGAGTGTGAATTTCTTAAAGAGGAGTTAGCGAATTCTTTCAAGTGCAGATTGTAATCTGTGTGATTGCATCTAGAGTTGACGCTATTCTTGGTCATTGAATTTGGCCTCATTGTACAAGAGAGTGTTGTTCTTCAATAATATATAAGAGAGTTTTTTGTTGCTAGGTTTTTCTCCCTCAAGAGGAGGGTTTTCCCAGGGTATCTGCTGTGTTATTGTGTTTGATTAAAATTAATATTCTGTGCATACATGATCATTAAAATTTTACACATCTGACATGCAAGTGTTTGGTGTAATTATGTGTTTCACATGTGTTTGATTAAGCTATTTTTATTTATTTGTATTTTAAAAGTTTAAATATTAATATAAGTTGTCCCCAAAATCTTAAAAATAAATTGCCATCCCCAAAAATTAGAGCATTGGTTCCCATTAGTAATCATAATCCTTCCATGTTTACAGTTACAAACTCTACTGGCTTACTCTTTCATTAATGCAGCTTCCGCCCTTGATGATTTCTATCCTCTCTACTGATAATATTGGATATGTTTGGAAAGCAATAGTTGTGGTTTTCTTGTGATTTTAGTTGGTTCATTGCTGTTCGATGGCTCTAATGAGAGGCATTGACAATTCTACTGATGGATGATTCCTTTATTTTGACTACAGAATTCACTTTTCTGGAGACTTATTCAAATTGATCTTTGGATGATCTTCTGCCTGGTTTTGGTGTCCTAGAGTCTGTTAATTAAAAATTTATTTTAGCTGTTATAACTTATATTCTCATGCAGACAATATGTTTTGGCCTTGCTTAGCTATTTGGAAAACATCACATAGCTGTAATGTGTTGATGATGCTATGGGATAGTAGTTGTCTTTTTCAGCAAATTTTGTTACTGATCTTGGAAATTGAAATATGTATCACTTTTGCCAATATTTGATAATTGAGGTCCCAATTTTTGAACTCCATTTAATCAATCGAAAAAAAAAAGTAGGGATGTGTCTTTATGAGGGAACACTTATATGTGATGCTTATTAATAGGCTTCATTACATTGTGTCCAATAAAAGAAAGGTTTCTTACACAAAGCGTATCTAGAAGATAGGCCATAAGATCTTGAAAAAGTTTTGACATTAACAACACATAAAATCAGACTTCATCAACTTCAGATTGATCTTAAAAAACATTGGATGTCTTTGTACATTGACAGCTGAACTTTGTTCCTTTAAATATTGATGACTTTGAACATCTGAATTTTCTGTAACTTTTTTTATATATATCTTTAGTATTATGGTGATAAAGTCGAATATAATGAGGGTGTCAACAGAGTTTGACTTTAGGTTTTTTGAGTTATGTTAATCTATACTCTTTATTTCCAATAATACAGTATTTTTCACATCTTCCAAGCATCAGAAATTTTATTTTCACCACAATGATCATTTGTTACTGGTTGAATATTTTAATATAATACCTTCTTATATGTTTTGACATTTTTTTCAAAGCAGACTCTAACATCACTTTGAACCCCAGCCTTCGATAAAGCTGTCTTCATGAGCATTTTTGTTACCATTGAAGTCTCTTCTGTCATAATTGCTTTTGTTCTTTGACATTCTGAAGTTGAATAAGGACAATTTGGTTATGAGTTCATGACTGTTGAATCCCATTCTTCCTTCCTAATAAATATTCTTGAAAATATGGAAATTATCTACACAAGATGCACAATTCTATTCAAATTTCACAACGTACTGACTTAAAAGATGCACTCCTTTCATTCAAAGTTTTACTTATCTCTTCCACCAAAGTTTTACTCATTTTTTTTAGATTTTGCAATGAAATTGACAAACACAACAAATTCATCTTTCTTACTTCAAATTTATGGCTTAAGAAAATTGTAGGGTAGGTTGATTTTTAAACTTAATAATCACGATTTAGGTCTTATCAGCAATACCATTAAACAAAAATATAAATCTTAATAGAAAAGACAGCAAAAGAAAACATGAACTAAGTCCGAAAAGGAGATGGAAGACTTGTGAAAGTAAAATAAAGAAACTTGCAGGGAGGATCAGAAAGATGGTGCACAAAGATAGGGATGGAAGGCTCTAGGAATTCTAGAAGAATGGGACACAAGAAGGAAGGGGGTTTGAAAGGAAAAAGAGATAATGAAGAACAAAGAATGGAAGGCTACAAGAAAAAATGTGGAAAGCAAGGAAAAGGAGGAAGAATCAGCAGATTAAAGCAAGATTTTCGAATGAATATAAATGGCCAGGCACCCAAGTACTAGTGATTGAAGACAAAATAATAGAACCAAAGATCTCTAACTAAAAAAATCCCTAATCAAAAAATTCATAGGTTATTGGTCTACTGTGGAAGAATTCTGTATGTGGATAGAAAAATAATTAAGTCTAGAAATAAGATTCCAAGCAAAGGGCTTCTTCCTAGCCCTGTTAAAGAGTTTGAAGGATAGAGATAGAGCTTGCCAGGTTGAGCCTTTCTTCATGAAAAATGCAATATTATATTATGGTCATGGATGCCAAAATTTTATCCAATCAAGCAAATGATGAGCAAAATAACTTGTGTGGTTAGATTTTTTGGATCACAATCTGAATTGTGGAACAACTTGATTTTTTTTAAATAATGGAGACCTTATTGAAGAGTTTGATGTCATTGGTGAGGCTACTAAGAAAAAAGTCTTTAGCCACCTATGTACAGATATGTGTTAAAGTAGAGCTCTCCAAGCCTCTTCCAAAAGCAATAAAGTTTTTCACATACTAGTAACCTGTCATTAGGTTCCAGATTATGATTTTCTCCCTTAAGGTGCCATCTCTGTAATGAAAGAGAGCATTTAGAAAGGGTTTGACAAAAAATATAAACTATTGCAACAAATGGTAGTGAGAAAACAACTAATATCCTTTACCCAAGTGGAAAACTCTTAACAACAGAAGCCTCAGTACAGGCTGTTCAAAAGAAAATAGTTTTGAAAGCAACAAGGCAAAGCAACCAATGGATGGATAACATGAAGAAGAGGATTCCTATACAATTATCAAAAGCAGAGAAGACAAATGTATGAAAGTAATCATATGAGAATTTATTGCAAATAACAAGAATGAAGTGGACCAATGACTCAACCAATATTTGTCAAGAGATAAGGATGTTCATTCTAGAGAAACCAGTCAATGAAACTTGGTATTATGAAGAGCAAACTGCAAACAAATAACAAGCTGAAAGAAGTTAATGACATCTACGATATCAAATAACTTTTTGAAGGGTAAGACTAGCTTCGATAAGATCAAAATATCATAGGAATAGACCTCATAACAAAAGGAAAACAGAGAAGAATTGGATAAAGAAGAGGTTTTGACAACTCAGTCACAAAGGATAATGAAAAAACAAATGAAGATAATAAAAATGGAGAAGTGGTTTTGGAGATTGAATTTCTAGAAAAGGAGGAAAATACTATAAGAAACAGCAAGCCAAAAAATTATGAAGGTTTGAAGAAACAAAACCATAATCAAAAAAGAGAGGAGATAAGGAAATGGAGCTAGAAGAGTCAAATCAATGAAACGTCAGGAGTAGATATTAAATCCAAACAACAGCAGTAAAAAAAGTCGTTAACAGATGTGTGGGTAGAAGTAGGAAAAAGGAAAAAGACCAAAGCAGAAAAAAGAAACATAGAAACACAATCACAAATCATTACAAGAAGTCGGAAGAAACTTAAATAGTATATTGGGGTGAAATTCCCCTATGGCAACCATGATAAAGCATAAGTTGGAATATCAGAGGGCACAACACCTCTAGTAAGAGTCATACTAGGGTGTCATCTACTGAAGCAACTAAAAGAGGAGAGACCAGACATTATGCTTCTTTAGGAAACCAAGATTGATGAGGAAAGATTGATCACGGTTAGAAACTTAACATAAAGGGAAAATGAGATGGCTGTTCTTGTGATAGAAGGAACAACAAGAATTTTGGCTACAATGTGGAATCATAATATGTTTAAAGTGGTCAAGCTGAATTCAAGTAGACATTTCCAGAATAGATTCTTTGAGTATTTGCTTGGAAACTTTCAATTTTTAAATTATCCAAATGTAAGTGAACCAATGGAATGCACTATGAGACATTTGAAAAAAATGTAAAGATACAAATTACATAGTTGTTGGATTTATTATGAAATTTTAAAACCAAGAGAAAGAAAGAAGGAATTGATCGTGTAGGAAAATATATGATGCATTTCTTTTTTCAATTAATAGAGACAATATGATGTGAAAACCGAAGAAGAAACTTATATGGAGGAATAGAAACTAAGGGATCTAATTTATAGTACAAATGTAAGCTAGGTTTATAATAAGTCCAAAATGGCCACCATATTGCAATAAGATGGATCCAAATATTCTCATGAAATCAAGATTGGATCATTAGCCAATGTATCTCAGAATTCAAGATGACAAAAACCTAACATGTATCCATAGTGTAAGACCTTGACAGTTTCTTGACAATAATCAACAACAGTGAAATAACTATTTGATTGAAGGTCCTTTTGTAGTTCATGATATCCATGATTATAAATTGGGGCATGACCATTCAAGCTATTTTCCCAAAACCTGATTGTCTCATTTTCCAATTTGCCACACACATTTGTTTGTAAATGTTGTATTAACAATTTAACATGCTGGGTAGAACTTGAAAGTTGACTTCTCCAGGATGGGGTCTCCATGAATCTCCCTGCAGTCTTCAACCCATTTGTGGGAACTGACCAAGGATGAGTGACTGAATTCCTCATCTGATGAAAGAAAGACTTCCTCCCTCTCTATATCTGTAGTCTCACCTACACCTAATCGCTTAAGCCACCAAGTTGTTCCCATTTAATTGCTGACCCATTATGCAGAAGGTATGTTGTTCAGCACTACACTGACCACTAACCATAGTGATGCATAATACTATGCCACGACCAACTAATTGTTTATGTGCATTGGATTCAAGGTCTGTTGCACTCTCTTTTCTAAGGCTCTTTTCACCTTTCCCTCACAATATTTGTACACAATCGGTTATTGAGGAATACTTGGACTTTTGAAGGTAGGGTTCAGTGTTTGAGGGGGCATTCCTTGATGGATTATGAATTGTGTAAGTGGATTTCATGCATTTAGGTGACGCTTTCTACTAACAAGTATGACCTTTACTCTTTGGATTTTGTGGATTTATGTAATACCCCGTTTTAAAAAAAAAAAAATTATGAATACAGCAGTTATGTATAATGAATAAATTATCAGCTCTGTAGAAACAATTGCTACAATTGGTGGTGCTTAGGATTACCAATCAACTAATGAGCCAAGTCCATCCATTTAGGAAACCTGAGATGGATGCATACTCTGGAAGAATCCATCACAAATGGAGAATCACAGCAACTTATAATTAGCAAAAATTACCACAAATCAGGAATCACAGCCTTAGTTCTATCAAATCCTCAAGTCTGAGTAATCACCACTTTGAGATTTGTCAAATTCAGATTACTCACCCTCAACATAGATTGCTGATTTCTGGTTATCAGGAATTTCTGTTGAGAATTCCGCCACAAATTGCTGATAATAAATCCACCTTGAGTCATTGATAACCTCTGGAATATATTTTACAAACCCTCAGCACCAATCATCCCTTACACAATTGTGGGATTTGGCCACTGCAAATTATATATGATTCTGCTCTTGCATACCTGTCAAAAAGATTTTACCATGATGTCACTTTGAATTGCCTATTAACGTAAAGCTCATATGCAATCCCTAGGTGACATTGCTCAGGGATTTTCATCCACTAATCCAATAATGGAAATCAGGAGGTTTTCCTCTTCCAATTCCAGATCTCAAGGGTTTCCATCCTCAAGTTAATTGAACCAAAGTCCAATGCTCCAACAAGGAGTAGAAATCAGAAAATAGAACGGTCAATCAAATGTATCCTCCTCCTTGCTTGGCCTCTCTTAAATAGAGTTTTCCGCCAAAAGACATAACTCTTCGAATTCCCTTCATGACCTTTGCTTGAGAGGAATTATTTCAAATAAAATTTAATTACAAGAGACCTTCTTATTTTATATTTAAACTTTACTTGAGGCCCTCTTTATTATAATTTTAATCCTATTTCCTTAGTGCAAAATTCACATAACCCATGGAAAATGTATGATGGGCGTTTTGGGCTTCAACTTAGCTTAATTTCGAAAAAAGGGGCATTACAATTTAGTCGTATGGTAACTAGGTTTAGTGGATATGGGAGCTTCAATGCAGCAGATAGTTATTGGTCTGAGGAATTACCACCTCATGGAGTGGATATAGCTCCAGTCTATTGTTTGGCACCAAGCTTGATCAAATAGATTTTGTTGTACCCAAACCAAATTTTTTGCTTCATTAAGGCATTTTGCTTAAAGAGTCTAAACCTTGTTAAAATGATGTCAAAACACTGTTTTTGGGCAAATCAAGTATGGACTTTGTGTCAGTTTGATGTCGGGAGGATACTGGTGAAATTTGGAAAAATTGAAAATTAGGGTTTTCAAGCACCCCTGTTTTAGGCGCGAAACCCTAAAATTTGAAACTTGTCAAAATTGACTAAAAATTGATTTGATTGGCTTATTTTGCTTCACAATCACAATGGTGAAGTCGTTTTCAGTTAAAACTCAGTTTAAGTCTGGTGGGTAGTTTTCGCTTTTTCAAATGGAAAGCTAGGAGTTCTGAGATCGTCACTGGCAGATGGCCAGAGACCAGGTATTGAAATTTAAGCCTAAAACGTTCAAATGAAGAAACTGTGGCTAGATAAGTTCAAAATAATGCTTCGTCTCGAAGGAGATTTTTCGTCGGGATGAAAATCATCAAAAAATTTAGGGTCACCCTAGATTTCAGAGGCTCAAATGTGAGTTTCGGGATTTGTCATTTCCAAGGAGACTTGTCAGGGATACTATCAGCGTCACGATGAGCAATCCAACCAGCGTAAAAGATATGTCTAGCACCTGATACAGGAGATTCAGCGAGAAATGAGGAGGATGAAAAAATGACTAACACTGGAAGGAAAAGCACAACTTTTGAAAAGGGCACCCATCTTTTTGAGGGATCAGATGAAGATTTTTGACCAAACGACACCTAGGATGTTTGTCTCACGTTTGATTAGGCTTCACAACACACCCGTCAATGGATTAATCTGAGTTGCTGAACTGTCGGAATCAGAGGTCAAACACGAGGTTAAATCTTGGTCAAAATGTCATCCCTTTCATGGAGACTTTATGTTCGGTCATGTATTTCAAATACAATGATAGATGCAAGTAATTGCTTTCATGTGATTATGACATTGAGGATGAATAGTTGTTCTTTTATCGTAACCGTAATGTTAACAAACCTTTTATTTTGCCAAGAAGTTGAATGAGATCATGTGATTAAATTTTGTAGAAACCCTTGTTTCCCCTGTTTCTCGAAACTGTGTTTTTTGATTGTTTTGGTATATTTTGATTTTTTTTGAAGTTTTTGCATGAATAATAATAAATGCGATTTGGAAAGAAATTGATATAAAATTGCATATAAATTCAATGAGCTCAGATCTAATAAAAATAGGCTCAGGAATCGATAACTATTGATTTCATTTTTTTGCCATAGCAGTTACAATAAAAATCTCTGAAAATACAGGCAAGATCTGACTAATATTATTTAAAAGAACCTGATTTGCAGCTAGCTGAAGATGATTGAAAACTGGTACGGCTGCAATAAAAATCCACTTGTTCCTCCGTCAAATGCCAGAAGATTGATCCTGAGAAGGATGCGCCAACTGGGTAGAAGTCAAATGGCCAAAATGGAAGGCGATTTCTCTGAAACAAAAGTACGCCCTTTCTTGAATGGTACGGCCAGGTACAGTAGATGGTACGGCTGTGTACAGAAGCAATAAATGAAATAGTACGACCCTTCTAAGAATCTCCAGATCTAAGTGACATAGGCGCCTTACTGTAGGAAACTCCTCTGGATGAATAACTCTCTGAAAACTCTGAAGGTGAATGATCTGTGAAGTTCTATGATCTCTTCTGGATGAAGAAATCTCTTTGCCTGGCAATAAATCGGAAGATATTTCACAACCTCTGAATTGCTTTCACTGGAGATGGCTCGTTCCCCAATGCTCTGAGACTGAAACCCTTGGCTTCTGTGCTCTGGTCAAGACTTGATCAATTTTCAATACACAATAACATAATGGCTCGATTTTCAATGAAAATGCCTTATACTCTTGAAAAGTGCGAATTCCTTAAAAATAGGGATCATTAAAATAATTCGACTTCTCTTGTTTAATTTTTTCAATAGTCTCTGAGCAAATGTTAATTATAAAATATAATTAAAATGGCCCCTTCCATGATGGGCGACCCCTTCAGCCAGAATCACTTAAGTTATAATATTTAAAATATTATAACTTTATAATATAAGCTCCAATAATTAATATTTAATTAAATCAATTAAATATTAATATCTCTCTCAATATTTACCCGATGCACGAACCGTCTGAAGCTGACAAATAAGGAAGTGATTCTGCACATGACCAAACCCTACTGCTAAAAATAGCAGGGGTGCTCCGTTGAATGACTATTACTGCTAAAAATAGCAAGTCAGGCAAAAGTCGTCCGAATGAGCCCGAACGAAAGCCAACTGGTAAATTCTGACGATCCGAAGCCAAGCCAAGCTCCAACAAGACCCTCTATCCATCCTATCAGCCTACGAGGGTTGCATAATAGGCTAATTCTTACGAACTCTGATGCTCGCAAAATGGGGACATTACAGTCCGCCCTCCCTGATATTGCTTGTCCTCAAGCAATCTCTACTGCAAAGAAACCCAACTCCTCGGAAGGCCCCAAAGAAGAACTGTGAAGTGTCCCACACATCTCTAACTATCTCCTGTAGCATCAACAAAAACACAACTGCGCAAGCTATCCCTGGATCCCAAACCCAGAGTGAAGGTTTGTCATGTCCGTCATCCTCAAGCTTCCACTGCGCTCTACTGCCTCCAACTTCACCATGCCAGAAGTGGTGAAGCAATCCACTAGGACCCATCCAAAACACAGTACCAATCCTGTCGCTACTTGGATCCCAACAAAATCTGTACACACATCCAACCATACTGTGGGAATATAAACATCGGAAAGTATTTGTATCACAACAACTATCTCCATCCTCTGCTAGATTCCCATGGATGTGTTGACTAACCAAACCATCATGTCCACTGGCATCGTAATCACCCTGTAACCATGTATCCGTATGAAACCACTGTGACACTAAAGTAGCCATCCCTGTCGGGTACATCTCATCATGATGGATAACTGATTGCTGCCCCTGCAAGTAATCTCCTGTAAATAACTGAGTCGGGTACTTGCAGCCGCTAATCCCATCTTCGGAAGATGTTAACTCTGCACACAGTATCGGGCTACTCCCCTCAACTGCACCCAAAGGAAAATCCTGTGCATAAGGATTGTGCATCAAATACAGATCATGTACTAGTGGATCAAAAGTGAAACTATAGGCACTCCTCACTAAGTACACACTGCAAAACTCCTTTGTGATCTCTGTTTGGGATTTCGATGCATTAGGAAAATTCCAAACACTGCGGTTATCGCTCAATCCTGAACTGGTTTTAGGAGTGTTATTGGCTTCCAACTTGAAGAGTGGATTATCATAGGTCGAACCACCATCCAACTCAAATAACGGATTATTCACAAATTGCACAATCATTCTATTATGATTTGAATCATCCACCGCTGAGCCCCTGGAACAGTAGATTAAATCATACTCCTGAATTGGTTCAACAAACGACCGATCATGATCAACTGCATGGGATGACATAACTGATTTGCTTCCAGAAAAGGGAAACAAATCATCATGAGAACCGATCTCCCACCTGAATGGTATTCTGCCTACCTCCTGTGAAGAAGATGGAGTAGTGTCGAGAGTTGTCACACAACTCTTCGATAAATCAACTATTATGTTGCAAGAGCTAGCAATAATCGCCCTTGCAACACCTGACATGGGAGTAACCTCAGGTGAACCAGGTGTAACATGTGGTTCCCTGCAACTTTCAACCAAGGCACTCGTCCCATCTGTATCAACTGCTCCTGTAACTGTGATGGATGTAACCACATCCTCACTACAACCTGTAGATATATGATCCTCACTGACCGCCACTGTACGTAACTGTACTGTATCTGCAGCTAGTCGAGATTGTGCCAAACTTAACTCCACGGTAAGCTTGTCCAACCGTGATTGAGACTCCTGAAGGGCCAACTGGGTGCTCTGCAACGAGTCCATAGCCACCTCAAGCTCATGAGTGAGCTCATCGACCTGCTCCTCCTTTCCCTTCAATGCATCATAACAAATGCAATCCCACTCGAGAAGAAAATCCCTGTCCGCAAGTAGTTTTAGGTAATTTTGTTTCATCATTCCAATTGCTTCTCGAAGTGCATGTATCTCTGCAAGGGAAAAACCACTATCACCATGCTCATCTGTCAAAGGAGTACTCCAACCATAGGTAGCCAACATCTGACGAGCAACATCAAAATGCTAAATGGTTGTGGCAATCATATTGTCATTCACTTTTAGTTGCCCAACCAAATGATGAGGATTCTGTAGCTTATGACCCCCATACAAGTTTTCCGGTTCACAATATGCACTATGATATGAGGCTGATTCGTCATCACTCACTACATGATAAGCAGCATCATGTGTGCTTTCATCCATGCACACCTCAACATCTAAGGTACTGCTGCTTTGTACCTCAAAGGATGGCTCAACTGATAAGGTAGAAGTTGCTGGTATGACAGTATCTTCACACACTTCCACTCTCAAAGTAACTGCATGCCCATCCAAAGCACGATCCTGGGATTCCATATCAACATATGAATCTTCTAGCTTGTTTTCAAAGGTCTGATCTGGAAAATCAGACTCACCATGACATGAATCCTCCACATACAATGCATCATTAGTACCCAATTCCTGAGTACTTTCATGTGACAATTCAATAGAATCATTTTGCACATGTGAAAACACTGCTGTCTCATGCTCATGCAAAGTTTCATCATTGCTGTCATGAAAATCAGAAGTAGCCTCTATATTAGAAACTTCTTGAGTCACCTCTTGTAAGGATGATGTAGATAAATCATTACCCAAAGCTGTGCTAGTGTCTTCTTGAATCAAATCAGCATGCCTATCAAATTCATCATATAAATTTCTGCATACTTCATAGGAATTTGAAGATACCAAATCATTTTGATGAAGAGTTGTATCATCCTTATGTGTAGATTCTCTATCCATTTCATGTGTAAACAATTCATGAGCTATAGTGTGATATTTCTTCCTTGCCAACTCTGTCTTATGGCAAAGACTCGGGTGCAAATCCATGTAACTCATGAAAGGAAGTTCCTTCTTAATTTTTTGAGGAAGAGTGTTATACTCCTTAAACATGCTAATCACTTCTTCTTCTTTGTTTTGTGGTGTTCTGTCAAAGGTAATCCTTTCTCTGACCTCAGGTGGCACTAACTCCCACTCATCGTTCGCTGCCATAAGTGTATCAGCGAACAACTCATGCTCCTCACCTGCAATAGCCTCATCGGGGTCCTGTCTCACAAAAGTAGGCCTAGTGGGCCTGTCTGCCGTCCGTGAAATAGTCCTAGGTGCTCTCCGAGATCCTGCATCACTCCTGTCCTCGTCACGATGTGGTGACGGTCTCCTCGACGTCCCTAACCTCTGGATTGCCACTGCCAACTGCTGTAGCACATCGTTGGACTGTCATTGACCTGCTCGTAAGTCTCTGAGAGTGTCTAAAACCTCTGCATCATCCTGATCCCTAGGATTGTGAGGAATCTCTGTTCTAGGAATATCTGTTCTATCACCCATATTTCCCGGCTGCCGGATCGAACCCTGTTGCCTATCAATTAGAGCACGTCTGCGTGTGTAATACCTGTGAGACCCAAACTGTTCTGGCTGCATAAGACTGCTAAACCCTTAGGATGGCAGGATTTAGCTCTGATACCACTGTAGAAACCCTTGTTTCCCCTGTTTCTCGAAACTGTGTGTTTTTTGATTGTTTTGGTATATTTTGATTTTTTTGAAGTTTTTGCATGAATAATAATAAATGCGATTTGGAAAGAAATTGATATAAAATTGCATATAAATTCAATGAGCTCAGATCTAATACAAATAGGCTCAGGAATCGATAACTATTGATTTCATTATTTTTGCCATAGCAATTACAATAAAAATCTCTGAAAATACAGGCAAGATCTGACTAATATTATTTAAAAGAACCTGATTTGCAGCTAGCTGAAGATGATTGAAAACTGGTACGGCTGCAATAAAAATCCACTTATCCCTCCGTCAAATGCCAGAAGATTGATCCTGAGAAGGATGCGCCAACTGGGTAGAAGTCAAATGGCCAAAATGGAAGGCGATTTCTCTGAAACAAAAGTACGCCCTTTCTTGAATGGTACGGCCAGGTACAGCAGATGGTACGGCTGTGTACAGCAGCAATAAATGAAATAGTATGGCCCTTCTAAGAATCTCCAGATCTAAGTGACATAGGCGCCTTACTGTAGGAAACTCCTCTGGATGAATAACTCTCTGAAAACTCTGAAGGTGAATGATCTGTGAAGTTCTATGATCTCTTCTGGATGAAGAAATCTCTTTGCCTGGCAATAAATCGGAAGATATTTCACAACCTCTGAATTGCTTTCACTGGAGATGGCTCGTTCCCCAATGCTCTGAGACTGAAACCCTTGGCTTCTGTGCTCTGGTCAAGACTTGATCAATTTTCAATACACAATTACATAATGGCTCGATTTTCAATGAAAATGCCTTATACTCTTGAAAAGTGCGAATTCCTTAAAAATAGGGATCATTAAAATAATTCGACTTCTCTTGTTTAATTTTTTCAATAGTCTCTGAGCAAATTTTAATTATAAAATATAATTAAAATGGCCCCTTCCATGATGGGCGACCCCTTCAGCCAGAATCACTTAAGTTATAATATTTAAAATATTATAACTTTATAATATAAGCTCCAATAATTAATATTTAATTAAATCAATTAAATATTAATATCTCTCTCAATATTTACCCGATGCACGAACCGTCTGAAGCTGACAAATAAGGAAGTGATTCTGCACATGACCAAACCCTACTGCTAAAAATAGCAGGGGTGCTCCGTTGAATGACTATTACTGCTAAAAATAGCAAGTCAGGCAAAAGTCGTCCGAATGAGCCCGAACGAAAGCCAACTGGTAAATTCTGACGATCCGAAGCCAAGCCAAGCTCCAACAAGACCCTCTATCCATCCTATCAGCCTACGAGGGTCGCATAATAGGCTAATTCTTACGAACTCTAATGCTCGCAAAATGGGGACATTACAAATTTAAATGTATATTATTAGGCCGTTGAGAACGATCTAACCGTAATCCTTGTCAGTGGATGCAGGATTGTCGACGCCACGAGAGAAGGGGAAATATCATCAAGGAGAGGACGTGGTTAATAATGGATCAATTTTATCATCAAACCTAGAGTCGGAGCAAGACAGTTGAGCCTACATCATTACCTTGGCCATGAGTAAATTATATAATTATTGATTAAGCAAGTTAATTTAAATGATCACCTTTATAGAGATTACAAATAACTAATAAATAATAAATTAAAAAATAAAATAAAATAATAATAGAAATAATTTAAATATTTATTATATCCTCTTGAAGATTTACAAATCAAATTCTTGATATATTTATATACTGGCAAGAGGAATCAAATATTAAATTAAAATATGAGATATAAATTATTTACCACCGATTTTTAATGGGGAAAAACTATTGTAAGATTTAGCATGGAAAAATTAAATGAATTTATTTTGTGTCGTCGGGAGTTTGAAGGCGGAAGTCTTACCGCCACCATTCCTTTGTGAGGAAACGGCCAAGATAGGGAAACCAGGAGTCGAGCGTAGCTCTAGAATCTTGGAGTTGAGGTTTTATTCTTTTTTGTCACTTCATTTCTCATTCTCATTCATATATACTCTGGCTCGTGTCTCTACTTCCACCATTAGTCGCTTATGCGAATCTTATTCTTATCTGAGATATTCAACATCAAGCTTCCTCTCCATTCTTGGCAATTTGGCAACTCTTTTGCATGGGCGTTCTCTATGATCTTCATCGTCTTGCTTCCATTCTTTGTGTTTTCCTTGGACGCAGCTTAAAATCCTTCCTGTAATTGATCGGCGGTGAACTTGGTTATTGTCTCGGGCTTCCTTTTATAATGGAATTCTCTTTATCATGTGTGAGCCGTCCCAATTACCTCCGGCCAGTGTGGTTTTCTGGGTAATTGTAGACCCTGTTCCGACCTTATGGAGAAAGAAGTTGGAACCTCGAGCTTCAGATCTCCTGTACAAGCATGTAAACAAATCTTAATCTGTTTAAAACTTGCAACCAAAGGATCAAGAATTTGTGGTCAAAATCCTTAGAATAGAAAGAAATTACTTTGAATTCTTTTGACTTTGTTAGTGTTCAGAAAATTGGAGCTCTTACAATACTTTTGTTCTAAACTTGGCTGAAAGAAGACTCTTTTGTGGAAAACCTGAACATGGACTAAAAACTTGCTCTCAAGCTTCTCTTCTAATGTTTTACTGAATCTGAACTGTATGGTCATTTTTCCAGCAGCCATTTTGAGTTCTTTAGTTTTGACTTAAACAAGGTTTACTCCTTTCTATTCTTTAATTATCTGATTGGGAATAGTGTAATTCCTTGCTCCTCACAGAAACCAATATATATATATATATAATAAAGTGACAAGACCTGAAATATCTCCTAATTGAATATGTCTCTCTGTATATATGTGCTAAGTAAACAGATTTGTCTTAAGAAGTGAAAGATATTGAGCAGAGTCTCTCCATTTCGTTATATGCTTATGAAATTAGCCTAAACTTTGTCAGAGTAATGCTTCTACCAAGTCCTTGTGATATAGACTTTGAGGTTAAATGCTGACATCCGAATGACCCTTTCAATCGAATATGTCTCTCTATATATTTGAGCATTTGAAGACAACATTCATAAAAGAAGAGATTTAGTGGGAAACTAAGTTAACCTGTTGAAACCATCTTGAAGGGCAAGTCTTATCTCTTTTTCGTAAAGTGTTATGTAGACCGAATGGTCTTTAAAGATATGATTTGACATTGAACCAAGATTCTCTTTATATGTCTGAAATTAATCGTTGTACCTTGATTCTAGAAGAAAGATTTGAATTCATGACATTGTAATACTAAACACAAAGTCCATTTTGTCGTACAAGACTCCTTAACCTCTCCTCATTAGTTTGAGAATAGCAGATTATAATTAATCAAATGAGCTAGGTCAAGAGATGAATTCCTCTACTTCTTAAAAGGATAACAACATAATCCTTTAACAAGATGTGGAACCCAAACCAAGTTTGTGTAATGTTAAACCTTAAGGTTAAGACTTAACCTCGGACTAAGAAAAGATCGATAACTGAACCAGTTATGGTAAGATTAAAACTTGATCTGCGAACTATCATGTCGAGCAAGGGTGAGAGTGTTGACGGCACAGTAGTGCCAGAGATGTCGGCACAGTGGTGCCAGAGACATCGGCACAAGAATGCCAAAAATTATTAAAATCCTTGGCCAAGGTATGATGCCAGTTAGGCAATAGTCAGCTATCATGATCCAGATATACTTCTAGTCAGAATGATCCATCTAGGTAGGAGGTACCTACAGAGGAGGGATCGACCAGTGGTATAGGTTCATGACACCAGGCTCAGAGGCATGATAATAAATTGATCCATGTTGATTACCCTCATGAAGAGCGGGTTCTTCAGTTGAAGAAACTCGGGTGACCAGTAGGTCTTGGTTGGGCGGTAAAGCCCCTGATGATAATTCTCTTTTCCTCGATAAAGATTTCCAAGTATGATAGTATGGAGATGATGTCAAATGGATTTCTTCCTCTCTCGTAAATCCAGGTACATGCAATGGTAATTGAATTTCTATTTCATCTATGTCATGAATGCTATTCTTTATGTTAATGAATATTGTAAGATTCTCAGATTCTTAGTGAGATAGTTACTTGAATTTATTCAGTGGTTATATTGTTTCCTAGCTGTAGTAATTATTCGTTATTTTCTGGAAGCAAAGAAAAGTAATTATTATTCTACTGCAATTTCCTGTTAGATGTTTATAGTTAATAGTTTCTTTTCAGCTGAAAATGAAATTAAAAGTTAGTTGATGAAGTGTATAATGTAACATCTGAATTGAATTCTCTTTTCTGTCTAGCTGCAAATGAAACCCTAGTTTGGCAATTATTTAGTTATTGATCTGCCATGAACAGTTGGCAGAAAACTGTTGAACGATTCATGTGAGCTGAAATTGAAAATTTAAAAGATAATTGCATGTTTGAGTTAGTTGGATCAATTTGGAAACCCTAGTTTCGAAAACAAGTTAGTTGCAGTTCAGCTGAAAGTTAGTTGTCAGTTGAAAAATTTTAAACTGTAGTCTGGGAAGGTTGTTACACAAAATGTCAAGGAAAAAGCAAAAGCACCCCTGTTGGCCAAGAGCACCCAAGGTTTTGGAGCCTTGAGTGTCTTCTTTCTAGTGATCTCAGGTATTCATCATGTCTGTGTTACATCCAACTTTCCGTTGCATACATCCGTCAGGTCAGAAGACGAGTCATCAGCCTGTAGTTGGAGTTTAAGTGTTATTTTAGCCAATTGGAAAAATGGCTATCTCTAAGAACAAAAGCGCCCCTAGAGGCCAGGGGCGCCCTTGATTTTGACCTATCAAATGATGAAATTTGATGAAGTGCTCTCTTGAAGCTATTGTGTGGAACAGAGTCAGCTCCGCAGTGAGCCAATTATTCAGTCCTGAAGTTTTGCCAACACGAGATGCAAGGAGGTCAAGATCACCTTCTAATTGTTGAAAATGATGAAAATTTGACTAAGTCTGGGGTCAAAAGCTCAACTTTTGCTAAGGGCGCCTTGATTTTTCAAGCCTCAGACCTCAGTTTTATGGATTGCAGTCTCAAGGAGTGTTTTTGTCAGATTTGATCCTGCTCTTCAACACAATTGTTAGCCAGTTGATTGGGCATGTCAGTCAATCAGAATCAGTGATTGAACAAGGGCTCCAATGAGGGTTGAAAATCCAAATTTTCATTAAAATGGTTAAGTCTGGAAAGTGACACCTTAAGTCAAAGCTTTGACTTTTTGAACTGAAGATGACTAAGCACCCATGGAAGGTGGATTTAAATATTATTTAATATTTAAATAATTCGACTTTAAGGGAGATTATTTTAATTGCAAAAAAGGATGATTTTAGCTTGCATGTTGAGTTTAACTAAATTAATTTAAAGGTGGCGCCCTTTTTAGGGTTATTTGACATTCAGTTACCTTTTTTCAAGTCCCAATCAGATGAGGTCGAATTCTTTTGAGGTCCAATCAGAATTAAATTGAATATTTTAAAAGGTGGTGCCTAATTGCATGAAGATGGACGATTTTTGTCTTGAATTTATTTATTTAAGTCATCATAATGGCCATTATTCTTATACCAAGTTTAGAGCAAAGACGATTTTCTTGAGCAATTAAAGATTCGAAGATACTTTGAGTTCAATATTTCAGTGTTGGGTCTAGATTGTTCAAAAGATTAATTTTCCAGAGTTCAATTTTTCAATGCATGCAGGCATCATCAATTCTCAATCAAGCATAGGCGATTTTGTTTAGAAGCAGAATAAACAAACTTCTATCTTCTGTCTAATTTCTTCTATTCTTGTCTTAGGTATTCTTCGCATGCCAAAGAAAACGGCAGAATATTCAGGATCAGATCATCTAGGTTCACATACTTCAGCAACAGTAGCAAAACCCATGTCTTAGATTTTTTCGAGAAAATTGCCCCGTAGCTTTTATTCTAAAGCTCTATGCTCTTTTCCGAGAATTCCTTTGCATGTGGGTCAAGAACACATCTTTTTCAAAATCGACTGATATGGGTTGCCTTAAATTTCCATTACCTACAAAACCCATGTTCCAGATTTTCTTGGAAAAAATTGCCTCGAGTGAGCTCTAAAACCCTTATTTTTCTCAATTAAAAAGCCTTTGCATGCCTTGCTAAAAAGAATTTTTTCAAATTTCTGACATTGTGGGTTGGCTTAGAATTTCATTCTCTACAAAACCCACGTCTCAGAATCTTTTGTAAAATTTTCCCCTCAACAGGGTATTTTTAGCCTCATTAGGAGATATTTTAGCTTTCCAGAAAAGTTGTCAAAATATAGCCATGTTCACAGTCAACAGGCGAGTTTTTCAGAATGCAATTCAACCAGACTGAATTCAAGACCAAATCGGTCTGAATTCATGATTTTGTCAGAATGACTGACACAAATTTGCATCAAGTGCATCCGGAGGGTTGATTCAGACATTTTGATAGGCATAGTCACCCAAGGTTCACATGGTTTCATACCTCATATAGCTGATAGCCTTCAAGGGCCAGTTTAGAGGGTTGGACACCATTGGAATTCTGCATGTGCAGCAAGTTCAGGTGTATTTCTCGCAACCAGAGTGTTCGTGGTTTCATCATGCAACACTCTTTCATTGAGAAGCATCAAGAAAAGCATCAGAAGCATTAGGCTGCAGAAGGAACAGGGGTCGTTACTCCATTTACGGAGCCACCAAAGTCACTCAGATCCTGTGCCCTTATCTTCGTGAAGATGGTACCTACGCTGATCTCGAGGCTATGCAAACTGAGTTCCAGAAGCTTGTTCGTGATACCTTGATGGAGATCCTGTGGCATCCAAGTTGGATCACTTCTCAGTGATGACAACTAGTTTCAAAAAGGCAACTGAAGAGGTTAGAGAATGCATGAGGGAGGTCAGAGATGGTGACAGAGAATTGAACAAGCAGGTTATCATCGTGGAGAGCGTCAAAGTACCAGAGGATGAGACAATCGACTAGTACCTGGACGAGGTGTTAGACCGTGATGACCTAGAGTAATTTGTCAGTTGGAACCTACAATTATTTTCGAGGATAGAATCAGAGCAGCAGTTAACTCAACATTCAATCTTGAGTTCTAATTGCTGATTTCATGCACGCACATCTCATCCTTGGAGATATCTTCGTGAGAGTTTAGACTTTCAATTAGGAGTAGTTAACTAATGTTAGTTATCAGTTATTTTTATTTCAATAAGGACTTGTACGTTGCACATGTCTAGTTCAATTGAGTCCTGTGTCGGTTAACTGATGGTAGCTTTCCAATTAACTATATAGTTTCTTTTATTTAGGGTTTAGCAATAAAATCTTGCATGCTTGCAAGACTGTAGTTGACTCAAGGTGATTTTAGGGTTCCCTACACCTTTTGATGTCTATAAATAAGAGCTTTGTGCTCATTTGTAATTAACTTTTGCACGAGATAGTAATATATGCTACGCCTACCTTGCCTGTAATATTGTTATTTTGTATCTGTTCACGAGCTTTTACTATGATAATAAATAGCTGCACCACCTTGCCTGAATGTTATTGTTATGGTATTTGTTCATCTTAGTTAAATGGAGTGGCTAGTTTGATCATTTATTGTATGCGTGTTTCACCAATGCAATTTGCTGTCCTAGTTGGCTATCTTATGTTATGTTTAATAGTTGTTCTTTCAATCTACGCCTCGGATAGGGGTTCCTCCTCCTTGGAAATTTGGAAAGAAGAATTATCGTTTTAAGTGTTGTGCCTAATAGACTTTGTTTCAGACTACGCCTCAAATAGGGATCCCTCCTCCTTGGAAATCCTGTTGTGAAGTTTATCGTAAAGACATTCCTTCTCCTTTCTCCTCATGCTCTGTTTTCTTGAGGAGATTGGATAGATTAAAGCATTTAGTTTAGTTGTAGTTAGAGATCTGTGAAACCAGAAAATCCTTAGCTGCAACGTTCTTGTTTTTCTTAACCTTGTGCCTCTTCCAGCTGAGACAAAAAGATAGGAGTTAGATTACTTTACTTTTTCACGCATTTCAGCATATGAGGGAGCTTCCCCTCCAAATTTGAAGAGCACTCATTAAGCAGTGTGCATAGCTGTCCATACCAACTCGCACTCCAGAGGTGCTAATTGTTACGCCAACAGATTTGCATTTTTATGCAATGTCATCAACCCTCCTCCACTAGAAATTCCTTTGCATAAACCTGATCTGTTCCTCAATTTTTAAAGAAAAGATTTGGCAGCATAAGACTATAGATAAGGACAGCTTCCAAAATCACTTGTTGAAGTTGAACTCATCCTCCAAAAGTGAGCCAGTAACTTTTCCATCTTGAAAGCTTGCTTTGCATCTTCAGTATTAGTGCAAGCTAGAATAAATAGTACATAGAGAATGTACAGAAAACACTGAACATAAGTTGAAATCCAAATAGTTTAAGTATTAAGACTTCCTATGGCTAGTGTTCTAAATTTCTTAAATTTAAATCTGTTTAAAAAAATGCTTGCAACAATATGAAATCTGTTTCAGACCTCCTATCTAAATGCAATCAGAATATAAATTGTGAAAATGGCCTTCCATTTTAGGTTTTATGTCAAGTTTTTGGGCTGCCTAAGTCAGTCATATTAAACTTGCCAACCCTTGGTCAGACTCGCAAGTCTCAGCAAGTCTCACTGATTTAACCGAGTTTCACCCAAACAAGCCCAATGAGGTGTCTTGACTGGGAGTCCCACCTGACTCTTCCAAACTGGTGAAACAGATGAATCTAAGCTGACTCCTAATTCTACCATTTGTAGATGTGCATCTAGCTGCATAGGCAGTTTCAATTTAACTAAAACTCAGAACTTGCATTCACTAAAATCTACCATTTTCATACAAATGCATTGAATTTTTTATCTTTGCATTAGCATTACAGTTCAATCCGTCCATGTTACAAGTTACACCATAAAAACAAAAAATATATAGCTAAATCCATATATTCATAAGTTCAAATCCATATGCAATGCTTCGATCAAACCAAAATTGAAGAAATGAAAGCTTACATGCCTTTCCCAAGATCACGCAACTGTCATTGATCAGGTACCGAGTTGCTACATTATCAGTTGCATCAACAACTATATCATATCTAACAAAATGTGTTAAGTAGCAACAATTGAAAATATCATACCAATTTGGACAGGAGCTATGGCATGAGAACTAAGATAGCTTAAGTCTCTACTAAAAACAATCTTTGAAGTCGCTTAAAGTATAGTAATGAAATTAAGAGGCGGCCAAATAATCTACCCATCTTTAGACATAATTTATTCATGGAAGCAACATATGAAAGATGGAGCTTAGAAACAAGTAAATTTTCTGGGCAGTGATTATTGCAGATAGAACAGAGTAGACAAACAAAAACGTTGTAAACACTAATAGTTAAGTCAGCTTAAGTGATTCTTTCATAAGGATACTTGCCAACAATGTCCAATGCATTTGCAGTGCTCAATGCAACCGTGTATTCAACAATTTTGAGAGCAGAATTAATCCTGTGTATACAACAACCCACATTAACAAAGGTGTCATTTGGATTTTATTATTGTTAATTCCAACAATTCAATTATCAAATTAATGGAACCAACAAGACATTATCTATTCTTTAAATAACTTAAATAGCAAGGACAAGAGGCTCACGCATGGCATGCAGCAGCTGCAGACTTCACTTTTGACTTTCCAATATTTGCTTCAGTATGAATTACCTTAGTTAAAAAAAGCAAAAGATTTAAAATGTCAATTTCATTATGAGTGAAGGACAATAATAACAGAAGGGTAAAAAAATCATAAGATGAAATATGAGTCAGACAACTATGCAGTCTGCTTTTAAGACTGCTTCTGCTTCATAAACATAGAAATTATTTTTTTGTTTCATATCATATACCACTTCAAATTTGAGTATTTTACTTTTTTTCAACTGCAATATGACTCAAAAGAAAATGCTACCTTCTAAACAAATTGTAGGACAAGCTTCCTATAGGAAAGGAGAGCAAGCATATTTAAACCAAACAAACTGAATGCAAACAAAACCAAAGAGATGTACTAAATACCCTAGTGCAAACTATCCAATAATGACAACTCTAATACTCCTCCAAATTGTTATTTTACAGATCTTAAGCTTTCAAATTATATAGAAATACAAAAAGTTTTTTATGATAATCATGGTTCTCAATTGTGTATTCGAAGTTTGGCATTAAGTCCTAAGAAAACTGACCATGCTTTTTTCTGAAGAAATATTTAGCAGGTAGCAATTGTTATTGGGCAATAAAATATAAAATTATCATAGTAATCAATTTTATATCTAATGGTTAAGAACCCGATATGGCATGCAAATAATCATTTATATTCTGTATATTCAAATTAATTATAGCTGCTTAGAGACTCATACCTTGATCCCTGATACTCATCTACAATCTCAGACATGTCTCTCACCTTAAAATTGTGGTAGTGAGGAGAATGAATGGTGGAAATGAGAAGTCTTTCCATTGTGGTCATTGCAAGAAGGAACATAAGCCAGATTTGTGCTAGTTAAGTGTTGTAACCATATGAAATGTTTCGTATTGTGTTAAGTTATAAGCCACAAGTTAGTTGTTTCTCGTTCATGAGATAAATTTTAAGTACAAAACTTGCTCGCCTAAGTTGTTTCTAAGTCCTTTAGCACTAGTACTTGTTAATGTTGTTATTGCTAATTCAACTTAACACTTAGGTAGGGCTTAAGAGGTAAGGTTTTTCAAGAATATCAAACAAAATGGATGCAACAAAGATATAGGAGAAGAAAACAAAGTATAAAGAGAGGAAAGTGAACATTAGAGCTTTTGAAGCATGTTGTGATGAAGGGAAGGTACTCGAAGGTAATTTCAAGTTGAGAAAGGGCATGCAGGTATTCCAGAATGTTCCAAAGGCAAAGAAAGTCATATTAGAGGACCAAAATCACAAAAAAGATCTCCAAGAAGCTTGGTCACATTTCTAGGGGGTCCTGTGAAATGTTGTGAGGCAAAAATTCACACTTATTTTCAATGTCAACAAAGAAATAGATTGCCTAAGTGATTAAAAAATCAAATTAGAAATTAGAATTCATTTATTCATTGTTCTAAACTTCTAAATGAAGGACACCTTGAAATCAATATCATCTCAAACATAACTTAAATACTAAAACTTAAAACTAATATGAGTAATTAGAGGCATATACAATTGGATGATTTCCATGGCCTCTACAACCTAACTTTCCTGGTGATATCAAGGAGTACAATAACCTATGCTAGAGGAATAATCATTTTATATGCTTCAAAATCAATATTTTTTGTGTATTATACAATAACCATGAGAAATTAGAAAAGGTTAACGGGTCAATGCTAGCTACATATATTATAATGAACATGTTCCAATGTAAGACAAATCCATCAATAAAAGCAAACCGCAATGTTATATGCATAGCTCAAAAACTCAAACTCAATAAAAAAATCAATAGACCCAAATTTGACTCAAACTTGGCAACTCAGCAAGAATTCAACAAAACTTGAAAACTTAAAGAATATTTAAATTCCTTAAAAAAAAAAATTTTATACAAAATAAAGTTACAAAAGAGTATGTAAAATGTCAAGGAAGTGTTTTCTATTGGAATTGAATAGAAAGAGTACAATATCACATCATCATGCAAATACTGATGAAACAAACACTTATATTGAGAAGGGGGGGTGAATCAATATAGATCAAAACTTTATTTCTTCTTTACTTAATCAAACATAGCAATATTACTTGCAGCCCTAATTACCATAGCAATATCATTCATGCAAGATGTAGCAAATAAAAACATGCACAGGAGACACACAATTTTACATGAAAACCCTTACGGGAGAAAACCACAGCAAAATATTGCTAGCATTAAATCTTCTTACAAAAAATCGTACGCACCAACCCACTAGAGACTCCAATCCTCACTACTAAGCACCAACTTAGCAAGAAACTCCAATCTCTTCAACAAGAGGCTCCAACCTCACGATCTCCTCAAGTAGGAGGCTCCAACCTTCACAAGAACAATATGAATAATTTTAACTTGCCACTCCTCAGATTTGCTCTAATGCCTTCTCACAAATCTGCCAAAAACTTCCTCTCACAAATCTGCAATTTAGTCTTCACAAAGTCACAAGGAAACCCGGGGACGCGTCCCCTACCTAAAATGGCTCGTCCTTGTCCCTAGGACGTCCCAAGAACAAGGGGATGGCTGGGAACAGTCCCCTAGCGTCCCCCTGCTTTTCTTGTGATCGTTCAATCTCTAGATTTGGTCCTTGTGCCCAGTACTACAACCATAAAACCAGAAAGGTGATGGGATCATCAGGAGAGGTTGTCCTTGACGTGACTACACATATGATTGAGAAGATTTCCAGGATTCCTACTCAACCAAAATATGAAGCAGTGGATATGAAGAAGGCTATTAAACACTTTGATGATCATGAAGTAGAAAACTTGAACTACGTTAATAATAACATGTTGGTCAACCCCAAGAAAGAAGTTGTCAAAATGGCTAGGGTGCAACATAGAGCTGAGTTTAAGGACATCAAGGATTTAATTGTCCTATTAAGCAAAGTGTTTGGGTATCAGCACACTCGAGACTTCTACTCATGGATGGTGAGATTCATCAAAACCATCAATGATGCTACAAAGAAGAAAATTTATTGGGTTACTCTCATAAGTGATGCCATCCATGACCAGTTGAGCACTGTTCTTACAACTTCCAAGTTCTATATGACTTCTTACTTGGTTTATCTACTATCTGCTCAAGCCTCCTTCCCAGGACTGGATAGAATTGGTTCCTTTGAGCTTAGAGAAGTGACCATTTAAGAACATTATCCCCAACTGAAGTTGGAGGATAGCTATGATCATTTCTATGTTGTCAATGACAACTTTATTTATGTTGTAATCAGAGGGTTAGAAGGAGATTTCTCTAGAAGGATCTCCAATGAAGCCATGGAAGCATTAAGGAGTGTGGGAAACTGGAACATCCAGTTTAAGACCACCTCTTACATCACAGTGGCAGGCTTTCACAAGGTGCCATATAAACTTCCAAGATACCCCTCCAATGAAGCCATGGAAGCATTAAGGAGTGTGGGAAACTGGTACATCCAATTTATGACCTTCTCTAACATCACAGTGGTAGGCTATCACAAGATGCCATATGAACTTCCAAGATACCCCTCAGACCAAATAATTCTATTAGAAGTGTGCAGGCAAGTAATTGAAGTACACCAACTCATTGTTGGGAAACATAAGCCTGGGTACAACTTTCCCATTCAAGCAGGGGTATATTCATGTGCCAATATGCAAAATGCAAAGAGTGCAGATGTGGAAATATCTAAGTATAATTTGGTGTTGTGCAATGATGCCAAGGGCAGATTCGATCCAATTGGTAAGATTGGCAAGGTGATAGGCTCCTTCTTTATCCATGAGCCTAAGATTAAAGATCACTGGGCAAATTGTGAAGAATAATTCGAAGTAGGGATGAAAGATTATTGTCAGTTGACAATAAATTTGATCAAGCATTGTACAGAAGCCCGTGTGGCTAAAGAGGCAAAAGATGATGGAAAGATCCTCGAACTTTCTTACCAAAACCAAAAGGTCTATAATCAATCGATTTTTAATGAAGATTGCTCGATGAATGAAAATGATGACATTCAAGCAAGGGCACAAGATGTTATAGTCCGTTCTCCCTGGTGGCTGAAGCGTCCCTTCCCAATGATGAAACTGCCAGCACCTGCAAAGGCAACTAAGAAGACTAAGAAAGGGGAAGGATCAACTACTGCAGTTGAAGAAAGGGATAAGGCCAGGGAAGGACAATCCACTGTTGTTGATGTCCCAACTAAAGAGAAGACAAGGGGTGAACCTACCTGTTGACGGGTGTTTTATGACCGCACCAACACAGGATAAAGTTTCCAACGGTCACTCTCTCCTTTCTTGATCAAAATCTCCTACATGCTAAAATTGTGAAAGATCATGCATTCAACTCCAAGGTTCCTTTATGCAATAGACGTATACTCGGTTGGCTTGATGTGATTTGCTGGTATTTCAAGGGGACTTACGCAATTGTTCACTCGAGAGAAAGGGATTTTTCAAGATTCGGTAGATTTGTCAATGAAGCTTGAGTTTCCTAAGCTAACTAGAAAGTACTGAATTTGAATGGCTGCAGGGATTAAGAAAATTCTGATCTACCCTAGGCGCAGGATGTGGAGATCAATTCTTACAAACTTCAACCAAGCTTTGTTTTGCCTCACCTTGGACAGCTTCCACAAAACTGGTGCAATCTTCAAAGGAGTAACTAGAAATATTCAGATTACAATTCAACATGAAGACACCATCACAACGACACATACCAACATGTAAATCATAATCGAAGTTAGGTCCAAACTATTCCAATTGACCACACAAGGTGAACCCACCATCAATGAGCCCACTAGTGGTATGGATTAGCGAAGCTTGTTCAATTCAACCACCACATTCCACAATTATTTACTTGCATGAAATGAAATCTATTCTACTCTAAGTTCTACTTTAAGATTCTATGTGAATTGGAAGAACGAAGAAACCTTGCTAGCTACCCACAATAAAAGATGAAATCACAAGCAATGACAACTCTTTTTATTATAGGAGTGTTCACAACAATCTCTTACAAAGCATTCAATTGAAAACTTTCCTTCCTCTTCCTATCTATCAAGCTATCAATCTATGTTATGCTATCAATCTCTCTCTATTCCTTCTCTACTATTCTATATGTTGTATCTATATGCACAAATGAGGGTGAGATGCCCCTTTTATAGCTGGCTCGGTCCAACGGACGACTCAAATTCAATTACAATGAACGGCTTAGATCGAGCCACATAAGCCCTAGTCAATATTTTGCCCTAAAAACGGCCAAAAAGTGGAGTGGGGTAATAAATGAGCACAAAATGCTCACTCTCTCCCTTTGACCACTATGAGCATTTAATGCCCACCATCTTCCAGAAGATTCTCATCTAGAAACGCGTTCCCATTGTCCTTCTCTTTGACTGCAAACTAGATGGATTTGGTCAATACTCCCTCAACCTCCTGAACTAAGATGGGTGGAATATGGTTGAGCTGAAATTCAAGCACCGTGACTGCTTTGTCCTTGCCGAGTACATGATTTACCCCAAGCAACCAAGGCATCGTGAGTGCTCTGGATGATGTTGGAGAAGGTCTAAATATTCTCAAAATCCACCTGGACAAATGACCTTACATCCGAAAAGAAAGGCCCCAATCTGTTCTTCAAGCCATCCGTAGTCACCTCCTCAAGAGTCAGTCTTTTGCCAAACAAAGCTTCAAGTGTGTTCAAGACTCCTTGTATATTTCCCATAGCCTTCCTAACTCTAACAAATTTTGCCTATGTTGTATCGAAGAAGCCTCGACCTATGAATGCTGAAGAATACCAACCCAAGAAATCATATCTATCGTCCTCCCGGATCACTCCTCCTTCAACCAGAGTCTGTGTGGGCATATGCATCAAGGCTGCCAAGCGAGGAACAGTTTTATCTTGATAAATATGGGTTTCATTCCAAGCTTGATCAACATTATCCATGCGCGTAAGAATATTGAAGGCCTGCTGAAAAGAGTAGGCGAGATCATCAATGAACTTCTCTGCCTCAACACGAATATTGCCAACCCACTTGTCTGCCTCTTGAGCCATCTTCTTCAAATCTTCCAGGCCACTAATTGATTCCCTCGGAAGCTCAGTCGGAAGATCAACTATCAGATTCGACTGTCCACACGGACGGGCTGAGTGCTGCACATAACCAATCAACGTCTTATGTTCTCTTTTCAGCCTCTTGTACTTTCCTTCCGTCCGGAGCAACCTATCCTTTAGAGCCTAATAGGAGCTATCACACTCCTCAATTATCTGAGCTCCCGTAGGGCGGCCTAATTCCACAATAGTGACCACATAATTTCCAAGGACAGCCACATCTCGGTCACACTCTTCCCTGGGAACAGCCACATGAAGTGTACGAGAACCGGACTTATCTGTAGATATCTTCGAGAATTTCTTGGCTCTCTTCTTTTCTGGTGGCCCGCTGATTCTACTGAGGAATTCCTCCATCTCGATTGCCAGGTCAGTCTCCTCCTCAGGATCCTTTCTCATTATTTCCCATGCAAAATTCAAATTTTCCCCTTTTAACTGCTCGTTAACATTTTTTTATTTTAAATGTTCATAGGGGAATCATTTGATTTATTTCAAATTTCCCTTTTAACTTCTCATAACACTTTGTTATCTCAAAAATATTCGTGGGGGAAATTATTTTATCTCATTGATATTTCCAGCCTTTAAAATTTTCTATGTTGTGCCTTAGGCGTATTTAGCATCTTACGTGTTCATTTATTTTGCCTCCCATCTTGGTGATTTGGGCGCATATGACCCCTTGGTGTTTCATGTTTGATTTCCAATGCCTTAGAAAAAATTCTCCACCTCCTCTTCTTAGGGCGCATCTTGATCTAGTGTTGAGGGTGCATTTGGAGGGGTGAGGGGGAGGGGTATTCTCATTATTTTTTCCTTAGAAATTTTTTTTTACACCACTCACTCCACCTTGGGCGCTTTTGAGGGTCTAGCTCCACATTTCATGCCTTAGGAAATTTCATCTACCTTGTTCACTTGGGCGCATTTTCCACTTCTTATGTTGGGCGCACTTAGGGGGTTGATGTTTGAGTTTCACTTCATCTTGAGGGAGCATATTACCTTGTCTCTTCTTGGGCGCATTTAGGAGCCTTGTTGTCATTGTGTTGGGTGCATCTTGAAGTTTGTGTGCTTAGAGTGCATTTTACCCTTGATGTCACCATGTTTTCCTTAGAAAAATTTTCCATTTTGAGGGCACATTTAGACTTCTGTGTGCTAGGCGCATATGAGGGGGGGGTCTTCATTGCTCTATACCTTAGAAAATTCTTGCAACTTCCATTCATCTCACCTTGAGCGCATTTGAGGCCTCATCCTAGGGCGCATTTTGGAGGGGGGTCTTCTTATTTTTCTGCCTTAGAATATTTTTCACCTCCACTCATTCCACCTTGGGCGCATTTGAAGCCTTCTTCTCATAGGGCGCATTCTAACCTTATTGTTTGGAGTTTGTGCCTTAGACAAATTTTCATGTAGCTTACTCTTCTTGAACGCATTTGATGGGGTATATTAGAGTCCTGTACTTGGGCACATTTAGGAGCAGTTGGTCTCTTCTTTGAGCGCATTTCTCATGTCCTCTTCAAGGGTGCATTTACCACCTAGGATGTTGGGCGCATTTAGAGGGTGTTGTTTTATTTTTGTTGCCTTAGAAACTTTCATCCAACCTCTTCCTTGTAGGGTGCATTTACCATCATCCCTTAGGGCGCATTCTTCATCTTGTGCTCTAGGTACACCTCATACCTCTCATTCATGCCTTAAAAATTTCTCCATCTCCACTCACTCTTCCTTGGGCGCATTTCCTACCTAGTGTTGAGAGGTTTCCAACACTTAGAGAAATTTTCATGTCCTCCTGGTGCCATGGGCGCATATGAGACAGGAGCTTAAAATTTTCATAACTTAGCTAAATTTCTAGCTTATTTGTCCTCCTTAGGGCGCATATCCACCTATGGGGAAGAAACTTTGACACTTAGTCAATTTTGCTCTGCTCGCCCTCACTTTCCATTTTTAGCAAACTTCGAAGTTCTCGTGATTTTCATGAATTTTCAACTTCCTCAAGATTTGATATTGCTTCAACGTGGTCCTCATGGCTTGACTGACCTGTTCACACCTGCCTTTTGCACTCACCTACTATTTTTAGCCCTGTTCTAGAAGTGACTTACTAAAAATAGTAAGTGTGCGGAATGCGCTCAAATTTTACCAGTAGATTCCTTGAAGAATGTTGATCGCAATGGGATACATCGGTTTTCAGTTTTTCTCAAGTTTTGCCCTTCATTTAAGGCTTAAAAGTAGGAAACCCTAATTTTGTTGCATGCGCTTTTGTAGACCTCCGTTAGACGTCGTTTTTGTTGCTTACTGCTCTATTCTGGAGACTGAAGATTTGTGTCTACTCGTGTGACATCACACCTACCAAAGATGGACCTGCTAAAAATAGTAAGTTCTCAGAATTCATTCAAATTTTGCATGCAACCCCTCTGAAAGGTTTTAAACTCAGTGATGTGATCAAAATTTCCAAAACCCTAAGGAAAAGGTCCCAAATTGAGTACTTACTAAAAATAGTAAGTTGTCAAAATTCAGTGAAATTTTAATGGGATCCTACCTAAAGCCCCCTGATTGTAGTGTTAAGTTCATATTTCAATTTGCTCACTCAATTTAACCCCAAACCAAGCCTAAAGAATAAAAACCCTAGTCTGTCAAAACGCACTCCAGACTTAGCCAAAATTCCAAATTGGGCCAACAGATGGGTACATCCCCGGAAAGATAGAAGGAACAAAGAGAGACAGCGGCAAAACCACCCAAAACCAAAGCCAAAAGACCCGAATGGGATAAAAATTAGGGGGTCCCCAGCAGGAAGCCAAACAAACTTATTACTCCTCTCCCCCTCATGAATCTCCATTGCCTTCACCTTCTCCATCTCCACGAGACAGACTTCCAACTCCTCCACCTGGTACACCTCCTCCTCCTCTTCCCAAAGATGAACCACCTTATGAAGAGGAAGACATTCCTGTTAAGATAGTGTTGGAAGAAGTAGAGAAAGAACCTCCAAGAGAAGAGGAAGCACAAAGGCAACCCCCTCATGTAGAAGAGGTTCGTGTCGAAAAGGTGCATATTGAGGAACTACATAAAGAAGAGGTTCATGTAGAAGAAACCCATGTTGAAGAAGTACCTACTGAAGAGAATGTGCAAGAAGAGCATATGGAGCAGGAAGTTGATCAAAACAAAAGAGACTCATGAGGAGTAGCATCATGATGAAGAGAAGATATAGGGAGAAGAAGAGGTTGCACAAGAATCTGGACAACAGGAAGCCGAACAAGAAGACGATGCTGAAGGTTCCCATAATATAGAAGTCCTCTCTTCCCCTAGCAAAGAAATGTCTGCAGTTGGGCCAGTATAGTTTAATCACACTATTCAGAGAAGACAGCGAACATATGTGGAAATCTCGGACCAAAGTTTGAGTATATTGTTGGAAGCTTTCCAATTTCTAGTTCGTAGAAGGAAGAGAGCCCGAAGGATATTAACCATCATAGTGGACGAATAAGGGAATAGAACAGCAGAGATAGTTGTCCCACTGGTTGATAAGTTCGAGTCTAAAATAAGGCTAGAGGACTATCAAATCCAACAAGTGGATCTTGGAGTCCAAACCAGAGAAGGAGAGGAGTCTCTCCAAATGTCTGTTTCTGCAATTTTGAAGAGGATGCAAAAGGACAAAAATACAAAAGAAGAATTAAAGGCTCAGGTAGCTCAATTGATAGCGTGTATTAATAATTTGATTGGACCAGTTGTTGTTGCAGATCTTGAGTTTGCGTTGCAGGCTGCTCTGAAAGGTGAGGTTAGACATTCTGACCCAGATGGTTGGATACCAGCAATGCAGCAAAGGAAAGAATATTTTTTGACTTAGCAAATAAAGTGCTAAAGGAATTAATAAAGTCTTATCACTCAATTAGTGATGAAGACAATGCAACTCAGCAAATTGAGCTGAACATTGATGAGGAATTATTGGTCTAGGAAGATTACATCCCAATTTTGCATCAAATAAATGAGACATGAATGGAGGAACTCTTAAAGGCTGTTGTAATTGAAGAAGAGGACCAAGATAAGCTCCCAAAATGGGTAAGAGCAGCCAAGTTCCGTGTGAAAATTTTGAATAAGTGCAAAGCTAAGTTAAACAAAAGAAAGAGGCCAAGCTGAGCAAGCAATGAATAACATCCATTAGGCAATTGAAAACTTGGATTGCACATTTTGGGATATGCCTGTGTTGGTGAGAGATCACAGCAAGATGGTTGAGGAGCTGCAAAGTCAAATGCAAGAACAGGTGACACAGGCGAGTATCGATAAGATGATGAATAAGAAGGCTAGGCTTCATTCTCTTCAGGAAGAATTGGATGACTTCAAAAGTCTACAACAGCAGATGGAAAAATTAGCGTTTGATCAAAGAATAAAGATCCGATACCATAAAGGACCAGCTATGGAGAAGATGAACAAAGTGGTGTCAGCATTCACTGACAACCTCCAGAAATAGCTAAAGAAAAGGCATTTTTGTGTTATGTTTTATGCTTTCAATAAACAGTTGTGAAATTCCAACGCCCAGATCTAAGAAAAAAAGTTGGCGTTGGAATTTTGGTTAACTAATAGTCACTTCAATTAGTTTTTAGTTTCCTTCAGTTACTTTTTATTTCCTAAGTTTAGTTTAGTTTAACTGAGACTCAAACTGGGGTTGAAAGAACCCCTTGCGGACAGAGTGAAGTTTTTCGATTGATTTTCAAGTTTGATAGATATTCTACTTTATCAAACTAAGTCAACATCATAGATATACTCTGTTACCGAGTTCTTCATTTTAGCCCCCCGAACCGGCCAAAATACATGTGGGTTTTGGGTCTGGTTCAGTTCTTCTCTGGGTTCGCCTGGGTTCTCCATTTTCCACCCGGGTTCTCTGTGGGTCCTTCACAGAAGGACCCACAGAGAACCCGGGTGGAAAATGGAGAACCTTGGCCAAACCCAGGGAGAACCCAGAAGGACCTGGGACGACCCACGTCATCCAGCCTAGAAAAAGGCAAAAACTCAACTTAAAAACAAAAAATAAAACCCTAAAAAGTGCCCAAATTGCCTTATATTGACTTGGCGACCAAATGAGGCTCATTTTGCAAACTCAAAAGAGCAAAAACACCATTTTTTTGCCTCCAAGCTAAAAAATTATGAATATGATTACAGATTATATGGCATTATGGCGTATTTACATTTACATTTTTGCAAATTATGAATATGATTACAGATTATATGAGGTATTACCGTATGGCGTATTTCATTGTTTCAATATTCTATGGCATTATGGCATTATGATCATATGATTATAATTTTGAGCATGCTTATGAGTCTATGGCATTATCATTATGTTTATAAATTTATAATTTTATATATATATATAGTACGGCCATACCCGTACCCGTACCCTAGGAAAAAAAAAATTGTCGAACCAGCGAACCCGAACCCAAACCCGCATCTGAACCTGTACCCGAACCGGCAACTTAATAGATATATTGTTTGATACAATCCAAAGTATGCATGAATAGCACAAGTAAACAATATTATGAAATTTCTGACTTCATATAAGTTTGACTTAGCAACATATCGGTGCTCAAAAATTTATAATAGTTCAATACAAATTCAGAAATTGTCTTAGAAATACAAAGATCATGAATAAACAGTGATATGACTGTCGCGATAAGCACTATGTTCAAATATTAAACATTGTTGTCTGTTATAGACCTAATTCTGAGCTAAAATGCAGATTTATTACACAAACCCAGTTTCAAATTCAATTGGTAACTTACACTATTTTCCCAACCAACAGGAATCAAATAAATGAGAATGTATTAAAGGCGACCAGACCTAGATTCAATCCACCAAAGACAAGAAAGCATCTGACAGCAACTAGGAAGAAACACAAGCTCCAGAATATTGTCACGCCATGCATACTGGGTCCATACGACTGACTTAAGAATATAGACTCCTTCCAAGAAGGACACACCGGAGCTCAGGTATGCATTACTATCAACCCACTGATCACGAGTGAACGTAACTATTATCCACAACTACTTTAATTCCAGAATACTGCCCAGATCTCACGTATTTGATCTTTAATGCTCCAACCCCCTAAAGACAACTCTTCACGTGGCAGCAAATTCTTTGTAAAGCTATATATCTCCAAAGACTCTTGACCTAGCATATGCTACGGATAATATGGGACGAACAACAATAATGTTTGATTGCTTCGAATGAGACTTCACCTTGTCTTTATTCTGACCAAGACAGTGGCAGTAGCAAGCTTTAAGAGGTTCGGTGGAGATATTGACGTGGACAGAAAATATGTTGATGCTAATATAAGATTATGGCCTCCAGAAATGTTGTGTAGGTCATTAATAATTATTCAGAGCAATATAAAACAATTCCCAAAATCGTTGACCAAAGTCTTCACAAGACATATAAACTATTCGATGCAAATACAATATCATTCTTCATTTGCTACAGCAGCTTGGACAGCCTTCGATTTTCCTTAATACGGTGGCCAATTAATATGAGCTAACAGGAAAGCAGGACCCGATTAGCTAGTGAGAAGTAGTTTGTCCTTTTTGTTTTGTCCTTATATGCCCTATCAGCAATTATTTAAATGAATCCATTCACTAATAGATAATATCGACCAAGCAAAAAAGCAACTAGGTCACAAATGTTTTAATATATATTTATTTATAATCTCTGAAATCTTCAATGATAAACTAGATATGAACATGAATGTTATTCAAAACCCTCAAACCGAATCTTCAAACCTTGCTTCTTAGACAAGCTAATATCAAGCGATTATCTTCAAATTTATCTCCGAAGGAGATTCATAAATTTGCTTTATCATGCGCGTGCGAACCTTGGATGAATTTGCCAAAACCAGCTAGGGAGGAATCTTTCACCCCCGAAATTGGAACCTGTAGGAAAATTGCCTAGGGTTTCGAACTCCAAAGAGCTCCTCCAAACTTCAAACCCCCAAATGAAATAATAAAACCAGAATATGAGAGAATGAGCTCTCAAATCCCTTTTATAATACCTTTTAGCACTTTTAGGGTTTTCCCACCTAAAAGTGACTTTATTAATTTATCATTAAAATATGTCTCGATGTCACTTTATAACCTTTTAATATAATTATTTAATATCACCCTTTAAACTTTACACTTTTTGCCTGGTAACATTAAATAATTAAAATAATTATTATTCCTTAGGCGGGCTGGAAAACAAGGACATTACAATCCTCCCTTTCCAAAGATTATTTCCTTCAAGCAATCTGCGGCTGCAAACCAATCCAGCTGCCATAGCCTGGAAGCCAGAGAAAAATACCGACTGCATCTGTCCACCAACCACCCAGATCCCAAATGATCAAATTTGAAAATCATCCTCAACACGCCAACTCCAAGCACTATGGTGACAAGCCTCATGTATCATGACTATCCATAGGTGGACTCCACCTGGGTCCCATGGGAAAACTGGAAGCCCATCACTCCCAACACCTGTCAACTCCCGCTGCGCCACTCTGATAACCTCAGGAACCCAAACAAGCCTAGTCTCATATTCCTAATTCTGGTAACAACTATCAGGAAAAAGCAAAGTGGGAGACTTCCAATTTTTTTATTCAAACCCTATAGTCGAAGATATATCACACCAGAGTGAACTAGAAAACCCCTTATTCAACCCACCTCTCTATGTCATCAAAGTCAATCAATTCTTGTGTATGCGGGTTGAAGGTAAACTGATGAACACACCTCATTGTGTAATTGAGGTGAAATTCACCTGTCCGAGTCAATGGAATCCCAGAGTAGTCATGAGGATTCCCTACTTCACTACCATCATCCAAAGATGACTCATGACTCAGAACATGCTAGATCGAACTTGTAATAACACCATCATCTCCCTCTGTAGCCTTGACGGCAAGGTCCCTGTCAGAAAGCAAATGGAGGTAGTCTGATTCTATTTCCTCCAAGGCATGCTTGATAGTACACAAGCATTGGCTAGAAGTAGAAACTCCAATCAATACTCTTCCCTGTCTTTCCTCAAATTCAACTGACCCAAGGATATAACCCACAAACTTTCGCGTGCTATCAAAGCAAAATAAGGTTTGTTCAACCTTATCTTTAGTGACCTGCAACTATTTCTTCCATTCATGCCTCTTGGTAGGCCAAAGGTTATTATCAACTGCATAAAAAAGAATGTTTTGATCTGCTTTCAAAATAAAGAAATATATCATCATGAATACTATGTTCCTCCCTAGATGATGTTCTACAACCCTCCTAATCAAAAGTTGGAACAGCACTAGGATCCATCGTACAACTCTCAGAAGAAATCATCTTCTCTATACATGGTTGTTCAATAACAATCTCTACATTACCAATGTAGAGCTCCGTGCCTGAATCACCGATGACGCCATAGCCTATAGCCAAGATTGTTGTGTCCATATCATCAACAATCCATTCCACACTGATTGGTCTCCTCTGAATCTAAAAAATGCCCAACATAGGTGCATAGAAACACATACCAACCCCTGACAAGTTGCTGGTATAAATCAGAACAGCACCATGCAAACTATATATCATATCTATGATGAAGCAGAATGTATCACTACTGTCAAAGGATGATAGGAACTCAACATCAAACCAACCTCCAACACCCAAGTGGCAATCCTAACCTCTCCTATCCATCCAAACAACTGCTGCCCTCAAAGTGTATCCTGAAATAACTCTAACCAGCAAAGTAGGACAGCCATAAATTAACAAAATAGGAGGTAGAACCCAAGGGGCTAGGGCTGGGTTACTTCTGCCCTCATGCATATCTCCACACCATAGACGGCAACCCAACTGAAACTCGAGCATATACCTCTCGAGATCAAAAACAATGCATCCTTCACCAAATGACTCCCCTTGCCTAACCAACACAAGAGGCACCACACCTACATCCTGAGTGTGAACGGTAGGAGACTTCACACTACTTTCTTCATCATGTGCTATGGCTGCCATAGACAACTGAGTCTTTGTTGTACCTGACGAACATTGAGCCAAGCTTAACTCCAAGCAAAGCTCATCAACATGGATCTCAGATTCTTGGAGAGCCAACTGAGTACTCTTCAAGGAATCCCTAAAAACATTAAGCTCGAGAGAGAGAGCTTATCAACTTCCTTTTCTTTCCTTCTTAAGGCATCTGAATATATTTCAACGAGGTTGAGAAGGTGGTCACAATCTGAAAGAAAGTGTTAGTAATCTAATTTCATTGCCCCCATCCCTTCTTTGATTACCTGCAAACTATCATGAGGAGACTTTGCTTCTATTCCTTTTTTTCTTCTCTCCAATTGAACCATCCAAAAATGATTTTCAATCAGCTTATGCATTTTATCATGATGAGATAACGCTGCCACAATCTCATCTTTGCTCACCTTCAATTGGTTCTCCAAGTTGTACAGACTGTTGGGTTTATGAACAACTTTTACTTCACCTAAAGAAGCGTCAAATTGTTCCTCAAGTGCTTGAATCACACAACTGTTTCCTTCTGTGAAAGCATCCGTGCATATATTCTGATTTGGAATTAGGACAACGCTAATTCCACCTATAGAATCACCATCAGTGCCCTTATTAGGTGTCACAACACAAGAGGTCTTGGTTTGTTCTTTGATCTCATCATCCAACTCAGCTGATTCACTGGATGATGGCCTGCATTCTTCATGTAGAGAAGGTGGAACTTGTATACCAAGTGAGATTAATTCTTCTGCAGTCAACTGTTCCTTGAACTTCTCAATCTTCTGCTCAACCAATCTTTTCGTGAAATCATATGCTGCAATTGAGACATGTTGCTCTTTCCTCCAAATGATCAACAAATCTGATTTTAACTATGTGCAAACATCATCACCTTCATCTAGAATCAGATATAAGATATTGAGCATACTTGTTTTCACATTATCTGAATGATGTTTCCTGATTTCAGAAATGAAGTAATCAAACATCTAGAGAATCAAATCATTGCACCTAAAATCAGCCAGGAAGTAACATAACCTAACCTTTGCCATAATCTCCAAGATTTTAACCCTCTGCCCGAAGGTAGGACTTTTTACATCATGTAACCCCTGGAAACTCTCCACCATCAGCTGAAGTATTACTTTCATTGTATCATCATCATAGGGTGCTTTAGGAGCTATAATCCTCACAACTTCACTAATACAACTGACAGCTACAAGTCTTATCTCCTCATCCCGATGTCTCATCAACTCGGGCATGACCAATGAGTGCACTAATGGAGTCAAAGCTTTACACATTGCCTGAGAAGGTGACTGTCCAACCTTACAAAGACAACTTTCTGCTTCCTCCAAAATACTAAGAAGAGCTACTTTAGCCTAAGGTAAGTGTTTTAGCTTCTTACCAATAAACTTCAATCTCTCTTGGAAAACTTTGATGCCCTCCTATTCTTTGAACCATATTTCGAATGCTTTTTCAATGGAAATCTGATTTTGCTTCAATGATTCAAACAAAACCTTCAACGGATCACTATCAGTAGCCATGTAGCCCAAACTGAATTTTTTGATCTGAAGTTGATTAGCTGAGACAAAGTCCAATTACCCAACAGGTTGGCAAGATAACTGAGCTCTGATACCACTATAAGAACCTTTTCCAAACAAAGTGAAGTTTTTTGATTGATTTTCAAGTTTGATAGATATTCTATTTTATCAAACTAAGTCAACATCAGAGATATATTGTTTGATACAATCCAAAGCATAGAAGCATAAATCTGCAAAAAATCCCGATTAATCGTGATTTTTAAAAAATCTACAAGCTGGACGATTTTTTCCCCGATTTTTTGAAAAAATTGTTGACTTTTTGGTCAATGATTTTTTTCCATTTCAAACTGCAAAATCGCCAAAAAAACGTGTTTAAAATTTGCAAAACGTGGAATAAAATCGTTGATTTCAAGGCAAGAAAACCATGAGACCATGGCTTGTTGTTACTATTATGCTGACATTCTTTTCCAAGCATCCA
>VDFB02355413.1:0-10698 GCA_007258455.2 Sequoia sempervirens | reverse complement strand
TCTCCAAAGCTATGGAGTTCTAGTTGGCAAAATACTTGAACTTATAAATACTAATGCAAAGAATGTGTGTTCGAATTAAATAATTACAGAAACGTAAAAATAAATGTTTCAGATATATCTTAAAAAATATATTTTGAAGGTGAAAAAGACAAGCAAAAGGAGAGTGGCAACATGAATCAGACACATTACTCGGAATTGTACAGAACAGGTGAATATACTATGTGAACGACTGCTTTCTTTGTTCATGATTGTAACAGCAACTTTCCAGTTTGCAGTGCCCTGCATTAGCTTTAAGTGGTCAAGTTTTCTTCTGTTTTAAAAAAAAATCTGAAACAATAAACTATGTAGAATCTGGATGGCATGATCATGCAAACACATTGTCAAATAATAGTTCAATCTAGACAAAAGAATAAGGAGTTTAGCAATTAGCAAAGTACCTTACGTAGCGATGTAATTGCATCCTGAACAGACATCGCATGTACTTCAGTAAGATTTTACACATATATTGAGAGATAAAATGATTTTAAATTGTACATTCATGAATCATGTGAATTACAGTCCACAGTAAGTTCCTACCAAGAAAAACATATGTACAGCAAATTTATCGCCAGCAATTTATCAAGGGAAAATTCACCCCATGACAAATTCATTGCCATGACAAATTCATCGCCAGCAATTTACCGCAGTGGAAAATTAATGGCCATAAATATTTTTTAATATATATTTCTATAACTTTGAATTTTTTAAAAAAAAAAAATTCACCTCTATTACAATTTATTTTGATATGAATGTTTTAACATGATAATATATTTGGTTTCATAGTTCGAATGAAGTTGAAATTTTGAAAAATAAGGAAGAATAATTACAACTCCAGAAAAATAAATGGAGTATGTAGAGGGAAAATGGAAGTATTTTTTAATAGCTCTTATCCAGTGACCTTCCTGACATCAAATTTAACCATAAAACTAGCTCGAATCCATAAGAATGCTCTTTTGCACATAAATGGCGAACTTCACAAACGGGAATTTAGAATCGAGGAAGCAAATGACTCATTTACATCAAATGAAAAAGAATCAACTACTAAATTTAGCATTAACATTCACGATTCTCAGAAATTCAAAATCATATGCTGGTACATTGATATCCTCGGCAATTTTATCATTCACCTGACGATGGATCATTAAAGTATTTAATTTTTCAAAATAAAATATTGCTCGATTATACATCTAAAACATTTACATAAAGTTTCAAAACCCCCTAAAAAATAAAAACAAGAGAGAAATACTGGGAAGAATTGAGTAACCTTCACGTTGGCATTTTTTATGTAATAACGATCTTCCCGAAGTTCAAAATGCTGAGCGCCTCTGCACTCGTAACGAAGAAACTGCTGGCTACTTCGCCTCCTGAAACTTTGCGATAGGGTCAAAGACGGAGGAGTGGATTTAGGGCTATTGTTATTGATGTTATCAAGGCGGCATTGTCATGCTTCCTGTGCTTGAGGAATCGGTGACATCGCTCTCTGTCCTGCTATGACCATAATTATTGTGATGCTTAGTATGACGACTAGAAGCAGGAGTAGATTGCACAGAAGAACCATTTTAATCAATGCAATATTTTCACCTCCATGGCCATCTAAAATTTGAGAATGGCAAGGCTTGAGAATGGATTTTATGCGTAAATTTGTTGGCGTAATGATATAGCTTTGGATTACCTTAACTAACACAGTCTGACGAACTCTCGTCTTTGTGTCGTCCTGCGGTTAGAGGCGTTTGTCTGAATTGGCATCGAATAACAGAATTTTCAAATTAATGAAGCGTTTGTCTGAATTAGTGTCGATTAACAGACTTTTCAAATTAATGGGGCGTTTGTCTGAATTGGCGTCGCTTAACAGAATTATCAAATTATTGAGACGTTTGTCTCAATTGGCGTCGCTTAACAGAATTTTGAAAGTGTTTGTCTGAATTGGTGTCGCTTAATAGAATTTTCAAATGAATGGCATTTGTCTTAGTTGGCGTCGCTTAACACAATTTTCAAATTAATGCTTTATATTAATTAGAAACTTGGATTAATTATTGGTTCACGAGTAACTATAAATAATAGATCTAAATTCAAATGTATTAACTTTTAATTGCTAGCTTTATGTTTATTCATCTAATAATCTTCAAACATTAAATAATAGTAATTAGAATTTTTAGATTTAATAAAATAAACAAACAAAGGAGTTGAGGATAAACAAATAATAAATAAAAGTAAAGATGAGAGTCAAACTCGTGTTTGGATTTTTGGTTGTTAAAGAAGTCTATTGGAGTAAAGAATGTCATACATTATTGAATTAAGGTTGAAATTTGATGATTTATTAGGTGTTTGTTAGGGACTCAAATACACTCATTTATGTCATGTTCGTGGGTTATTCATAAAGTTTTTCCATTCCAAAAATTCTCCTATTTGAAAAAAAAAAATCTATATATTTTATCAATAATCTTTTAAAATATGTATATATTCTCTCAAAGAGAACTAAAAAATGTATTATTAAAAATGCTCAAAAGTTAATTCATTTTTAAAAAAAAAAAACTAAGATGATGTAAACCATTCAATGAATCCCCACTGGTGAATTCAGGAGTAATTGAATCGTCGGTGGCAATTACAAGGTATCTCCTTAAAAGAACAATCTTTAGTGGGCAGTGAGCAATACAAAAAGGCTTTTAAAACTCTGTCATAGCGGTAAATAGAGGATGGGCTAGTGGGGGTTATTTTAGGAGATTCCTTTTTCTAATATAAAGAAGAGATGTTGATGTTGCAGAGAGGATTTTGTTTAGAGGGAATTGTTTTCCTATTCAAGTAAGGTCTTAGAAAATTTAACTTGAGGAATTCGTTGTGGCAGGGGGTTGGGCTCTTTTCGTTTGTTGTTGTAAAGCTTCGAATAAGCTAGTTCAAGTTTTCTTTATCAATTTGATCGATTTTTTGGCATAAATGTTGAAGTTTGTTTCTACTTCGTGATTGTATATAATGTTTTGATCTAGATAAAATGAGACTAGGAGTAATAAGGGGATGAGATAGGTGATTTTGAGAATAAGGAGAATTCAAATGTCTTAGAGTCTACAGGTGATTGTGTCGAGCTATGTTGTTGAACTTTTATAAGTTGATGTACTATGCACTTAGCTTATTTGTTGGTTTTGATTTTTAATAAAAGGAATATTGTCATATCTTCTTTGGGTATAACATGAACATGTTGTTATCCACATTTAGTTTCTACATGTCTTGTTATTGTTTATGGTCTTGAATATGAACCATGAGATTGGGGCACTTTGGCAAGTTGATTTGCAAGGAAAAAAAATTTTGTGACCATCTTGTAGGAGTGGAGGTCAATTTGCATTAGGTTTGGTATTAGAGCAAACCGCGATGACCAAGAGGGGAGTTTGTGTAAACTAGGGAAGAAGGGGTAGGAGGAATGTAGGCCCTCGAATAAAAAATAATGAAGTGTTTAGAAGGCTAGAGGCCCTGGAGACAAGATTATAATTGGATGAGTTTGAAGAGGAACCAAAGAACTTAGTAAAATATTGTTGGGGTATTAGACCCTATAGAGAGGCTTATTGAAGCATTGACTAAACAAAGTTCCAAAGTAAAGGTGGATATTTTAGATTTTAAAGGCAAGATCAACCTTAATTTATTCCTAGATTAGATCCAAGAGTTGGAGGAGTACTTTGAGATAAAAGAAATTGACGAGGATGATCCAAAAAGAGTGAAAATTGTTGCATCCAAGTTGAAGTCCCATGCATCCCTATGGTGGAAAAGTGTGTAAAGTTCAAGAAGAAGATAAGGAAAATAAAAAATTTAACTTTGGCCTAAGATGTTGAAACTTCTTAGATCTTGATTCTTACCCTCTTATTACCAACAAAAAATATTTAAAGAATTTCAAATTTTGAAATAAAGGGATCAGTTGGTGCAAGCTAATATTGATCAATTTATAAGGCTTCAAATTTAGACGGATATACAAGAAAGTGAAGGGAAATCGACAACTTAGTATGTAGATGGACTAAAGTTTCAATGTCAAGATGAGCTTGCATTGGTGAAATTTCCTACTATAGATGATCGGTTTATGAATATGCCTTCAAGGAAAAGGAGAAATTAAACCAGAAAAATAAAATAGTGAGTAAAAGGGATGATAACAAACAAAATAAAGAGAAAGAGGTTTCTTTAGAAACTTCCATAAGTGAAGAGTCAAAAGGAGGCAAGAATGTGAATTTCAACTTTAGAGGAAGGGGAGACTTCAAAGGTAGAGGATGAGGACAACTATCTTTTGGAAAGTGGAATCCCATGAAGTGTTTTATTTGTGATGAAGCCCATAAGACCTAGACTATCCTCTAAACATCAAAAGGGTGATGGTATCCCAAGAGGAAGAAAAACCTTGGTCAGAATAAGTTGAAGCTGAGTTAAAGGAGATAATTTGAAATTGAGAAGAACCTTAATATCTGGAGACAAAGAAGCCCCTGAAGCTAATTGGAAGAGGAAGAATGTCTTTCAAAAAAATGCAATGTAAGGACAAGATAATCATAGATGGTGGTCTACCAATAATTTGGTGAATATAGAAATGGTTGATAACTTACAACTTTCTTGCATTCCAAAAAATAACCCCTACAAAATTTCTTGGTTAAAGATAATTCATAGTGTAATTTTGGATAAATATTATCTTGTTGCCTTCAAAATTGGTCCATACATGGATGAATTTCTTTGTGATGTCTTACGGATGGATGCATGCCATTTTTTGTTGGGTATGCCTTGGAAATATGGTTAGAATGTAATCCATTGAGGTAGAGAGAATGTTTATGAGGTCCAACATGAATGAATGAAAACACTCTTAAAATCATTGAAAGAGGAAGGAGCATCTAAAATGGCAGCTTTGTCTCTTCTAGTAGAAGCCAAATTCAATCTTAAAGAGAAAAATAAAATTATAGCTCAACCAAGAATGGAGTTGAAGGAAAATCTAGGAGAAATAGAGGTAAATAGTTTGAAGAATGAGATACAACCAAAAATTCATGTAGAGATGTAATAAGATTCAACTAACAAGATTACATGTGTGTCTTTAGAAATAGATGTTGAATTTTCAATTGATTGTGACCTTCATTCTCAAGGGGACAGTGAGTTGTGGGAGTACAAGAATGATCATTGGAGACCTTCCAAGAATGTGAACCAAAGTTCAATCAAAATTGATTGCTTTACCCAATTTGAGAGGAGTGATGTGAAGTATGATTAGAGCAAGGGAAAGAATTTAAAGTCTACTAGTGATTTTAGTAGTGATTATTGTATTAGTTATGCATTAGGGACTTTGTCTAGCTTTATCAGTCCAACTAAGTGGTGAAATCAACATTAGACTCTTGACCATTGAAAAAATGGGTTGGAAGCTTTGGTGGTGGCTCAAAGTGTTCCAAGGAATCCCAAGAGAATAATTTGAATACTAGACCACTTGTGGGTATGTGCTTGTTGAAAATATTGCTTGCCATTGATGTCAAAGGTGTCAAAGCAGTTCTTACTCATGTCACAGGTTGATGGTTTTTCCTTTCATGTTAAAGGTACTTGGTTTGACTTGTGTTACTGATGTCAGCTGGTCTCAAGGTATCACAAAGTATCAAAAGGTATCATTTCAAAAGTGTTGATATCAAAGTTGATCATCTTATGGTTTATGTATTACAAAGTTGATCGAGGGTAAAGATCTTTCAATGAGTTGCTTTAGGTCAAAGATTATTCAAAAATTTGCTTTCTTGTATTCAAGGATTTGTTTCAAGACAAGGTATGACAGAGTGTCATGACAAAGTGTTTGTTGCTCAATCAAAGTATGAAAGAGTTACTTGATATTGATAGGTATTTGTAACAACATGGTAAAGATAGGGTATGCTTCAACAATGCTTCATTTCTCTATAACAAAGGATATTGTTGATCTCAAAGGATATGCTTGGTGTATTGCTTAATACTTCCAAAAGGTACTTGTTCACATGGTTTTGATGTTTGGCATGAAAATTTATTGTTAATTGTTGCATCTCAATGTTCCTTCAACACTTTTCAATATTGTCTCAAGGTACAAAGGTGTTGTTGATATGGTTCTTCGATTTCAAGATTCTAAATCCTAATTCCTTATTAAATCTTATCTTCTTTGACAAATATTAGAGGCACAATATTCTATGTTTGACTCGAATACATTCTTGTTCATCAAGCATTCATGCTCATGTTGGTTTTAGGGTTTCTTGTTTGAGACCTTGCTTTCAAACCTTATTATTTAGATCTTTATGTAAAAGAGTTAGTAGTTTTGCTTTTTATTCTAAAAGAAAAGTGACTTGCTATTATAAGTTAAAGACATTTTAAGAAACTCGCAAAAGGGTTTTAAAACATTCCTAAACTGGCCCTCCTAGACAATGTAACTGGTTAAGTAGGTTAAGCTTTGAGTTTATTTCATTTGAATTGAAATCAAAGGTTACATTTTAAAGATTGGTTGGCAGGTGTTCAAAATCAAGGGCTTGAATTGTGAACAGCTATTCTCTAGAGATCTTCATTTGACGGGAGTCCAATAGTTAGGGTTTGTTAGTTTTTCTTTACAATTTTATGAAGGTGAACAGGGGAATGGATTTTATGTTGGCGCCAAAATTAAGGGTGTAGGTTTTTTGATATGTATGTTTTTGAATGTCAAAATTCAATGCTCTAGAGATTTGGAGTTTTGAATGTGGTGATGTTGGTTTTTTGAGGAGTATTCTTTTGATTAAAACATGATGACAAGAAGAGTGTATATATGATGTTCTCTTGATCAGAATATGAATATCATTGATGAAGAGAATATGATTTCAAATTAATGCTCTATTTGATCAGTTCATGAATACTTCCATTGAAGTTTGTATGAAGTCAGGTCTATGAAAGGAAGTGATTACAAGGTTTTTCTTCTACAATTCAAGATTGGTTTCATTTGAATGAGATCTCAGATGCTTGAAAATTGATGAAAATAAAGACAATGTGATCTAGAAGTCTAATTGGAGGTAAGAATATTATGAAGGTGTGTATGACAGTGTTGTGAATTTTTTGTGAAGACACATGAACTTGTAAAAGTCCTTTTGTTTCATTTAAAGAAATCTATGCAGTTGTTTTCTTATCATTCATATCCAGAAGATTGATGCTTTTCATAGACAAGTATTTTTCATTTAAATATCTATTTTTTTGTAGTGTGTTGAAGAGTAGTTTTTTCAAAGAGGTTTGTGTTTATGTATGAGAAGAAGAGTTTTGCAAAGAGATCTTTATCCATGTATGTGAGAAGGATTGAATGTTGAGTGCTTGTATATGAAACAGGGAGATGAAGTTTGTAAATTTTATGATTACAGGAGGAGTCAGTGAATTATACAAATTTGTGTTTTTTCTTATTGTTGACATGTATGCTATGGTAAGGTTGGATAGGATTTTGATAGAGCTGTGATATGTATGGAAACAGAGTAACCCTTTGGTTTGTACTTATTTCTTCTGAAATGGTGTTGATTGGCCAGTAAGGCAATTGGGTTGCCAGTGAGGCATGAGGTTCGGCTAGTGAGGCTTGTTTTTCTAGTGAGGCTTGTATTGCCAATGAGGCTTTTTGTATTGCCAATGATGCATACAATCTATATTCAACAAGTTTTTAGCCAGTGAGGCTTAATAGAGAAAACGTTTAGGGGTTGATGCAAGAAGTTGGGTACACAAAAAGCTCAAAAAGTGGAAATGTTTTTGCTGTTTTCAAAAATTGTCACACTTGGACTGAAAATTTGAGGCACTTCCACAATGAATCTTAAAAAAAGTCAGTAATATGAAATTTATAATTTTGAATCTAGTTTCCAAATATGTAAATTATTAAAATACCCAGTTTATAGAAATTAAATTTTGATAAAGATCTATAAAAACCACTTTTTAAAAGTCCCTGTTTTTTAACCATACCAAGCAGGTGTACGGACAACACTTTTTGACCCAAATAAAATTATTTTTCTAATTCCTTTTAGGAAAAGAGAGCTAACAACATGAAGTTTGGGCTCATTTTTTTTTGTAATTTTTGGTTGAATATTTTTTTTTTAATTAATTTTTTATTGGCCTTAATTGATGTTTTTTCAAATCAACGTGTACGGACAACATAATTGGACCTAAACAAAACATTTTTTGACTCTTTTTTTTTCATTGTGTAGAGAATTGTCTGAATTTGGGACCATATAATTTTTTTTACAAGAAACTCAACCAATACAAAGTTATTAAAAAACCAAAAAAACCTGATCTTTCAAGTTTAAGGCCTAGTTTGCTTAGAAATTAATTAAAAAATAACAAACGTAATCCAATTTTAACAAAAATTATATATCTAGAAAGTAGACATTGTATTCTCTAATGGGTTTTAATTTTATAGACTAATTCAGAAAAAAAGTTCATCATCTATGTTGTCAAAGTTGGACATTCTTCTTCAGTTTGCCTTAGTTTTTTAGTTGCAGGTCAAAAGCTAAGGCTCGGATTGCCAAGCCTTTCCCAAGCCTAAAACCGGGGCTAGATTTGGTGTGGGAGATCAACTTTTAAATAACGCGTATGCGTTATAGAAACGCGTACGCGTTATTTAAATGAAACGCGTACGCGTTTCATAATACGCATACGCGTTATGTTTTGGCCATTGCCAGACGTACGCAACGCGTACGCGTTTTTAAAATATAACGCGTACGCGTTTCATAACGCACGCGTTTCTATAATAGCCGTTTTCCCTAATTTGAAAAATACTGTTAAAACACGATTTTCCTGCAACATTCTTTTTCTGCAGTACGGACCGAAAGTGTCATTTTCTGCATTTTTTATTGCAAATTTGTCTTGTGCAGGGCATATTCTATTCAAATTGTTGGAAGAGTAAAAGTGCAAGTTAAATTTTCTGAAGTGGAATCAAGTGCAAGAACTTTTTACAAGAAGATTTGGAAAAAGTGAATTTTTGGATGTACTCATGATGATTTTGTACTTCAGAGTTTATAGAAAAAATAATCTTCATAGTACATAGTTTTATTTGAATATTTGAAGGAGGTGGCAATTTTAAAATAGGTTTCTTGAATTATTGTTTTTGTCATCAAAGAGGGTTTGGTAACCATGGGTGATAAGAAAAGACAAAGAAAAAGATGTAGGAAGGTAATGACACCCGAAGAAATTCAAGCAAATAAAGATAAGGAGGCAAAAAGACAAAGGGAAAGGAGACAAATGATTCATCAAATGAAAGATTTGGAAGCATCTAGTTCCAAGAATGTCGAAGAGGAAGCCATGAATGATGAAATCAATGTAGATGATGCAAATGTGGAGATGGTGAATATGGAAGAAAATGCAACTATGGAGACAAACCCAACTGTGCCTTCAACTTCAACTTTGAATGATATGCAAACAACTTCGGGTGTGTCTTCAAATCCACCTCCCAATGATATGGAAAATGTACCTATTCAAACAATCTATCCAGGTATGTCTTCAAACCCAAGTTTTTATAATATTGATATTGCTTGTTTAGAAGAAGTTGGATACACAATTGATGAGATTAATAATACTAGGGTTGAAACAATACAGAAACAAGAAAATGATGAAATTATATCTTATGAGAATGTAAATGAGAATGAAATCCCTAATATTGATGAAAATGAGAATGAAATCCCTTTTACATTTGAAAATGAAAATGAAACCCCTTGTGTGAATGAAAATGAAACTCCATCTATGGATGAAGGTGAAATTTTTTTTTAACAATTGAAACAAATGTGCTAAATAACCTTCGTGGTAAAGTTTCTTCAAGACAAATTAGAAATTATGGAAATAAAATATATAAAATGTTTTTTTATAGAAAGAAATTAGGATTCCAATGTCAACTCATGGTGCAATTGATGAGAATGTTTAAAATGAGAAAAGTGATGAAAAAATTAGGTGTTTTGTAAAACCAAAAAAGAAAGATGATTCAGTAGAACAAGTCATATCTAGTGTTGCTAATGCTATTGATGTTATTGGTAAGAAAAGTCGATCAAAAGATAAGAATGCGGCTCGCCGTGCAATAACAACTGCTCTAGTTGATAAAACAGCTTCAAATAAAAGAATGTTAAGTAAGATTAGTAAATGTATAAACTTAAATCCTAGAACTTTGATAAGAGCTGCTAAAAGAAAAGAAAGTATTGAAAAAGATCCTATTAATCAATGTTGGAGTTTTAGTGGTAGACTCCCAAGATCAGACATGAAATTAACTAATGAAATTAAATCTTTAATCGAAAAATTTTGGTATGATAATACAAGAGTATCACCTAACATTAGAGATGTCTTAAAATTAAGGGTGGGTTCCAAAATTAGTGAACCTCATCCAAAGCATCTCTTAGATATGACTCAAAATGAATTATATAATTTTCTTTTAGATGCTTCTAATCTTACCATTGAATATTAGCATAAGTCAAAGATCATTTGAAAAGTGTAAACCTTGGTATGTTGTAGGAATTAATAAGCAAATCTAATCTCAAGCTGTTGTAAGACTCATGTACAATTTCATTATTATTATGATATATTTCGATATATACGATGCACTTTGCATGCTAACTAAATTATGCAAGACATTTGTGGTATTACTATGCCACCTGAAAGAATCAAATATTTTATAGCAGGTTTGTTTTGTAATCCCTCTTTAAATGGAAACTCATTTTTTTTAAAAGGATGCATTTCTAGAGAATG
>VDFB02355412.1:0-18155 GCA_007258455.2 Sequoia sempervirens | reverse complement strand
CTGTTGGACATAATTAGAAAGTTGATTGAAAATAATTCAAGGAATGGAATTCCCTGCTAAAATTTTCCCTTTGGGTTGACCGAACTAGGATGAAATCTGCATTGGAAAATTGTTGGAATGCAATAGATCATTGAGGGGGGTGAATTAGTGATCTAATAAAAAATAGTTCATTAATCAACCCAATAGTTGTAAAAACAATTAATTCCAACATGCCAAAGACATAGAAAATAATAGAATCATGCAATGAAACCATGACACAAGTATTTAAGTGGAAAACCCTAAGTAGGGAAAAACCACTGTCCAATCTCATCAAAATATTCATTAGGTCTCACTGACCAAAATCTCATTGATTACAATAGAGAAAAAACTCCACCATTAGGTCTCACTGAACAAAATCTCACTGAGTACAACAGAGCACCAACTCTAGCAACAAACAAGAGCACCAACTCCAAAAAGAAAAGAAAGATAGATTTATAAAGTACTACTCTATTTACAATACATTTCAGATCATCAAATTCTCCTGTCTCATATACAAACATTTAACATTTAACCCTTCTTGCATACATGGGTAAAACATCTCTTTACAAGATTCCCTTGATCTCAACAAATACCATTAACAAACAGGTATGAACAATGAACCAATGAACCATGAAGTGTTTACATAAACCTTTGCACTCATCTTGACTATAACCTTCTATAAATGATCAAATGGATGACACTAAGAATGACATTTATAAAATCCTATCCATTGTTATCAATCACATGAACACTTACATATCTAATGCATTGTTATGCAAATCCATAAACTGACCTTACTCCTAATTAACCTTTTGTCATATGTGATTTCATTCACTTCATAGTAACCAATGCAGAGAAAACAAAATTAATGAATATAGTCACACAAAAACACCATATCACACACTATCATTTCTTCTAAATGAATTTTAAACACCTATGACCATATTCAAATCATTCCAATCTATGTAGAGAAAACACTCCTCGTAGCTACAATCAAAACAAAGGCAACATTTAACTCTTTGATGTTTTGTTATTTTGGTTTCTCTCTTTGTGTATATCTTTGCAAAAACATGGTATCACTGACTCCAAATCATTGTCATCAAGCACACCAAAGTTAGAATCACATCAATGCATTGGTAGAGTTCTACATTCCATCATTTCTTCAAAACAGTTGTAAAATTGTGTAACTAAAACAAGAGCAAAAGACTTCCTAATTCCTGTCAAAGTAGAGGATTGTGAAGTAACCGTTATACAACTTTAAATGATAACATTAGATGTTCATCAACTACCAATCTATCAATTGAATGATAAGCACTGATCTTATAATGGGTAGTAAAATATAAAGCTTGAACCTATTTGATCGGTAACTCCAAGGAATAGAGGCTAATTAATAATGAACTTGAAACCCTTAGGTTGTCACTTAAGTGACTGTCCATCTAAGATATTTGGTCAACCATCAAACATAACATAAAGTGAATAATTCATTGAAAACCTTTAAAAGACATAAACCTTAGGTTTTTAGAGCTCTTAGGGTTTTAAATGTGCTCAACATTTTAGGTTATAAACTTCATAAGAATACCAAAAGAGAGGTCATAACTATTGATCAAGTTGCAACCTTTTGAGACTACAATCTACAATGCTCAAAGGCAATGAAGACTCCGTGAATGAACACTAAATTTTATCAACACACCATCTCAAATTACCTCTGAATTCTCAACAAACACATTGAATAATGAAGCAATATCATCAAAGGACAAATGCATGACAACATGAAAGAAGTGATCAAGTATCTTCACTTTGGCACAAATCACTTCTCTTTTGCATCAATGAAAAATCAGAATGATATAGCTTATCGACACCATGGAGCAATGGGCATCAACAATATGAAGCATCATTACCATTTTCACTGTTGCATAACAAGTACATGTTCACTTCACTGTTGCCTTCATTGTTGCATCAATAACATGAAACCATGAATTGTGAACCTACACCATGAAGTGAACCTTTGGATGCATCAACAACATAGATGAATGAACAAGTGTCAAAACCATGGTGGACATCAATTGAAAACATCAACATATATTGCCCATAAATTTGAAGAACCCTACCTAGTAGTTTTCCCAGGAGTATGTTGGATTAGATGACTAGAACGAGGCTAAGTTGTTACAACTAATGCATTTAGATGAAAAATTTACAATGGAAATAGATCATTTTTCTAGGCATCAATCTGCGGTAAAGTGTTGGTTCAACAAAAGGGCTAGATTAAAATCTTTTAGAATATCTGACTTAGTCCTATCCTGGGACAAAGCCCATGAATGTAAGGGTGAATATGGTAAGTTTGACAAGTTGTGGAATAGTCCTTACTAGGTATTTGAAATCCTAGGTGACAACACTTATAGGCTTAAAAATATTATTGGAGAAGATATTCCATTGCTTGTCGATAGGAAATTCCTGAAGCATTATTTTCAAGCTTAGTGTTGGTTACCGATTGTCGTTGTAAATATGTAAATAGTTTTTTCTTTTGGTTTTTTGTGCTCTTTTCTTTGTTTTCTTTTCTTTTTGGGGATTTGTGTTTCTAAGATGTGAAAATAGTTAGAAACCTCCAAAGGTAGTCAAAATTATAAAGTATCAATTTTGGAAATATGATTCATGCTTTAGCTAGAAGTAGTTTTCTAATTATAGAAAATCGAGGAATCGTTTTGGATTCATTTACTTTATTTCACATAAATCATTCAACTGATATTGAGCTACAAATTCCCACACTTAAAGAATTCTACTTGGAATTGGGATAGCAGTTGCTTGCATTGAGTGAAATATTTAAAGATAACCTTTACTACCACTATAACTCCTAACCTAATAGTGGGCTTCATTGCCTGCAAGTTGAAGCAAAATAACTTACAATGAAATATCAAATGAAAGATGAAAAATGAATATAAAAAAATATCAAAAGAGAAAATTCAACTCTTTAGGCTATCCAAATATCTCTATTGGGGCTATAGATGCTTGATCGGAAGTAGAGCTATGTTTTGGGGAATTATAGAGATAACCTTGTTGGGGCTATGGACGTTTGACTAACAACAAGGATCTATCCAAGGTTGGATTAAAAGGGAATTACCAAATTATGTAGGTCAATGCAAACATCTGTTATGCTCTGAGTTTACTTTAGTGGAACAAACCACTGGCACGCACATGAGATCAATGAAATTTAATTTTGTTATTCTTATTAAAGTGAAAGGAATGTTAAAATGAGGGTTTGATTGTTTATAATTTGAAAAACTACAAAAATTTAAGGTATGATTGTTATTTCCAGAATTGATTTTCTATTGTTTTGTTGGTTTTATTGATTGCTAGTTGTTGGGTGGTCTCACATCACACCCCATTTTTCACTTGGAAAAATGTGGACCCCTCTTTTCCTACTTTTCCCCCTCTTTTCTTTTTTCTTGCATTGGTGTGTTACTTTTGGAGGGAATGGTAAAATGAAATTCTTGGCTCCCGCTTAAGTTGATGTCTTCCTAGGCCTGGGGTGTTTGTGAGTCCTTTTCCCTACAATTTTATTGATTATGCAAATTATCAGGTTTTCGGGTGTCAGGTGTTGTTTCTCTAAGAGTAGTTCATCCTCTACAAAATTCAAATTGTGCCCGACTAGTCATTGCACCTGGTGAGTTTTCACCTAGGAGAAGTTTTCCCGACTGTTCGTGTGTTAGCACTTCTTTGGTTAAGCCCGGTCATAAATTTTCTTTTCTTAGAAACCAAAAATTGGGAGTTTTGGGAATTGAGTTTGTTTTGAACCATACCGGTCTTACTTTTTACCCACACCCGAGTATCCTTTGCACCTGATTCCCATAAACTCGATAAGAAAATAGCCCAACACTGGTAACTCTTTGAGACTAGATGTCAGATGATTCAAATCCTATTACTAGCTAGTCATTTAACATCTAATCTAGATGCTTCCTCTTATTTCATTGTCCCATAAGGACTAACATGAAACATGACAGGTTGTCATGAGGTCTTATCACTTTAGTTGAAAATGCATCAATTATATCAACTAGGTAGTGTTTGAAGGTTGTATACAATAGGGGACATGTTGACTAGCTCTCCTAGGTTTCTGAATTCTTGAAACAGTTGTAAACAAAAGAAATTAAACTAGAAAGCATAAAGTTGTGTAATCTAGAAAGCATGAAATTGTTAATCTAGAAAGCATGAAATTGTTCAGCTAGAAAGCATAAGATTCAATTAAACTAGAAAAAATATAAAGTACCTAAAAGAAACACTTGTAGTAAAACTATAAAGTTTAAATGAAAACAACTATCGACTAAAAACTATCTGTTAACAAAAAGTAAAATTTACAAGTTATAACTGACAACTAGAGTGGGTGCTTCAGAATTTCAAATAAACAGAACTAAAGATTGGAAACTTGAACTATGACCTGCAAGAGTAATTGACAGAGCTTGACACATACAAACAACATTCATCCACATTTATCATGTATAGAATAAAAGTAATAGATTTGAAAATAAAGATACTTATCTATTCTACGAGATTCCCTTGAGTGGCCAGCTCTTGGGTATGCCTATGATTAATTCAGATCACATGAACTTTTGTATCTTTAAAATGAATCCATCCATGATAATTCCATTGCACAAAACTTGTAACTCAGAATAAGACTGGAAAAAATTATTTTATTCATATCAAAAAAAGTGTAACACAAAGACAGTTCAAAGCATATTATGACAATATAACGATATCCAATATGCATTATTTTTGGCGGTTACATATATATATACTAAACTACTAACAAAATCCTAGATTTCAGATGGTGGAAGATCACCACTGAAAAAGTCTTCTAACAGAATTTCAACTAACCAATCGATTGAGGTCCATAACATAAAATATATTAAATGCTCAGAGAGAAGCCATAATGTTTTTAAACAAAAAGTAAACAAAAAGCATTAAAAGACTTGTTCCACTATGCACTCCAGAATTTTTGATGCCTAGATTTCCGACACTCCATCTTCAACTATTTTGAAGTCTACTTTAAAGTCCACTCGATTGTGCATAATGACCTATACAATGACTAAAAGCTACACCATTATATCAATGTTAGTTAGCTAATTTCAATTGATTTAGGAAATAAAGATTATACATCTTTTTACAAAAAGTAAGCAACTATTAATCCGAAAGGTAAACAATTGGTAGGGTAAAAGTTATTGGGAGAAGTAAGGAAGCGTATTTGGCTTATTATATTCATGAGGTTATTTATACCTCATCACTTTCCCCCTCCTAGGCCTGAGCAGGTCCTCCTGCTCTTTGATGTTCCCTCTGCCTTTTCATTTCCCTATTCTTGTTTAACTCATCGTACTTAGCACTAAGGTCATATGGATCTTTTGCTTCTCTATCCCAATCATCAAGGCTTCTAAGGAAACCCTCATTGAATCTAACCCTTACTTTCCATGAATGTAAATTCTCAGGGTTTTGTTTTGTAGTGACATGTATTGGAGGTGGCAGAAGAAGTAATGGAGGTCTATACCTCATTCCTATCCATTGGATTTTAAGTTGCTGCAATATATCTGCCAATGCCTCAGCTCTCTTGTAGGACCACTTGATATTGGTAGGTGAAATCACCTCCCTCTTTTCAAGGTACATAGGAAGAGGAGTATACCTCTCCTCATAGGAATTCCTTGCTTTTTCTATCAATTTTGGCCCTTGGGTTGTGAAATGCTCAAAACAAACTTGAAGATTATCATTGTACTTACTTCTCTCAACTTCATAGCTCTTAATACTTTGGAATTGAGCCTTAAAGGCATAGGGTTTTCTATTAGGGTATCTCATCTGAAGTCCAACAATATTTTCTGCCTGTAAATACTCTTTAGTCCTTTCCTACCACTAAATTTGATTTTGCATGGTGGAAATGAATGCTCTGAGTTGTACTTCATCGACAAAGAGATTAACAAAGAAATCAATGTCTTTCCCAAACAAATTGTGTACAAAGAATTCACACAATAAATTTTGTTGAGAAGGTGTTGATTATTTAAATGCTTTTAAAAATTCCTCATCATCTAGAGCATGTGGCAGATTGCAGGAAATTCTCAATAATTTCCATCTTAATAATTTCTCATTCAAAAAAATAGAATACAATCTAGATGGTTTCCTACAGGATAATAATAATTCCCTAATTTGGCATGCATCTGTCTTAGCCTGATAAAGTCTGTCATATGACTCTTTTAATAAAACTATTTCCTTTTTCAATCTAGCATTCTCTGTTCCTACCTGTCTCAAAAAATAACACTTTTCCATCCATGTAACCAACAATAGAGGTATGCGAACTTGAAACCACTCCATTTCAGTTGGTTCAGTCTGTATTTATTTTGAATCAACTATTGGTTTAATTAATTTCTTGCAAATCTTGCTCTAACTCAACAATTTTTCTCAAGGATGCATTGAGCTCAGATTTCTATTTTTTGTGCTCTTTAACAAAAGTTGTGAGTGACTGCATCAAATTATTAGTTAAACTTTTAATTTGTTTGTCTTTTTCAAAAAAAAAATTCAAATACCTTTTACCTTCCTCATTCCATTGTTGTACCTAATATTACAGTTCTTCAATTGTTTTATCTTTTTGTTCTATTTGAATCTTAAAAATTGCAATTTCCTGATCTCATTTCTTCAAGACTGTAGTGTGTACATCTATTTCCTCCTGTTGTTGATTGATTTGTTCTTCACTCTTTTGCAATTTATATTTCAACTGAGTAATTTCCATTTTTAATTCCTCTAACTTTGTTTCTCTCTAATCAAAAAATTCAACCTCTATATCGGTAGAAAAAGGAAAATTGGGAATTTCTACATCATTACTAGTTATATTTTCCTCATTATGCAACTCAAATGAACCTTGCTTAGTAGCATTAGCAACTAAGGGAGACAACTATTCTGTAGATTCATCCTCAACACCCAAATAGTGTGGTGATCATTCCCCTATCTCCACTTGTCCTGACTGAAATGGCATATCCTCCCTCTCGGCCTCAGGGGATTTACTGATTTGTTTTTCACTTTCTTTTACTACTTCTTCATAAGGTTGAACCTTAGTTTCTAATGATTGGAATTCAATAGTATGTGGTTTCCAGTCATGCCTTTTCTTCTTAGGGGCATTCAATTCATCACTAGCTATTGCACCACTAATTTCAGTATACAATTGCTTACTTTTCCTTAAAGGAGGAGGTGTTTGCAATGTTATTCTAGACCTCTTTTTCCTCTTGCAAGGAGGAGTTTCATCATCTCCTAAATTTATTATGTCTACATTTTCTTGATTTCCAGGGGTTTCTAAAATGTTGGGTGAAATTTCTGGCGCTTAGCCGTTAGGAGCTGTTTTGGCATGTTGGGGTTCAAAAGCATCTCAAGGCTTAGGGGAAGGCTCTTCCAAATTTTGAGCTGCTCACCCAGATGACTCACCTTCTTCAGAGTGCCTTATGGGCTCTAGGGGTTCAAGTTTTTGAAGAATTTTTTGCCACTTTCTTTTTGGTTTTCTTTGGAAATGATGTTTACAGATTAAGTGGATGAGGCCATGATGTTTTAGTGGCCCTGAACCAATTTTGAATCTTTCTATCATGTTAACAAAATAATCATTAAGAAATGTAGGTAGATTAACCCTAAATTCAGGGTTTACAATGCCATGGCACAAATGGGTGAGTAGACAAAAAGGTGGACCTACTATGACAACACATTGTCCCTCACATGCGAAATATTTAATAATCCAAGCCATTGCTATTCTCCATGGCTCTAGAAATTTTGTTGCTACTTTGACTGCATCTTTCGATGATGCTTCAAAATTTTTGTTGTTGCTCTGGCTGCATCTTTTAGCGATGCTTTGGAAATTTCGTTGTTGCATTCTGGTGACATCTTTCAATGATGCTCCAAAATTTTCTTTTTCACTCCAGTTGCATCTTTCGGTGATGCTCCAAAATTTTTCCACTTCACTTTTCATTCCTAGTGCATCCATCAACATGCTCCAAAATTTTTCTCTTCATCCCGACCACATCTTCTAGTGATGCTCCAGAATTTTGTAGATTCCCTTCCTTTCCAAATGCTTTGATATTTCCCGTGTCATACACTCCCATTATTAAATTTTTTCCATTAATTTTGAAATCCATTCCCTACATTTGCCATCTCCTATCATAGTGAATCAAAATTATTATGGATATTTTTTGCATCATAATAATTCCAACATTAATTAGCTCTCCCATCCTCATTCATAATAAATTCATTACCACCCTCACCTTTCCATCCCATCCAATTATATTGTTACGTTAGCAAAGGTAAGCAATTTTTAAATTACTGATGGGACGTAATGTATATACAAATTTTACTTTAAGTAGGTAATTATTAAGAATAAAGATAAATACATTGGTACATATCACCACACCTTGCCAAAAAGTGATAGGTTGTCGTGAGGTCCTATCGCTTTAGTTGAAAATGCATTAATTATATCGACCATGTAGTGTTTGAAGGTTGTATGGAATAGGGGACATCTTGACTAATTCTCCTAGGTTTTATGAATTCTTGAAACAGTTGTAAACAAAAGCAATTAAACTAGAAAGCATAAAGTTGTGTAAGCTAGAAAGCATGAAATTGTTACGCTAGAAATCATAAGATGATTAAACTAGAAAGCATATAAAGTACCTAAAAGAAACACTTGTAGTAAAACAGTAAAGTTTAAATGAAAACAACTAACTGTTAACAAAAAGTAAACTTTACAACTTATAAATGACAACTAGAGTGGGTGCTCCAGAATTTTGAATAAATAGATCTAAGATTGCAAACTTGAACTACGACTTGCAGGAGTAATTGACAAAGCTCAACACATACAAACAACATTCATCTACATTTATCATGTGCAAAATAAAAGTAACAAAATTGAAAATAAAGATACTTATCTATCCTACAAGATTTCCTCGAGTAGCCAGTTCTCAGGTATGCCTACAATTAATTCAGATCACATGAACTTCTGTATCTTCAAAATGAATCCATCCATGATAATTCCATTGCACATAACTAGTAACTCAGAATAAGAATGACAAAGCTTATTTTATTCATATCTAGAAAAAGTATAATACAAAGACATAGTTCAAAGCATATTATGACAACATAATGACAGCCAATATGCATTGTTTCTAGTAGTTACATATATATATACTAAACTACTAACAAAATCCTAGATTTTAGATGGTGGAAGATCACCACTGAAAAAGTCTTCTAACAAAATTTCAACTAACCGAACGACTAAGGTCCATAACATAAAACATATTAAAGGCTTAGAGAGGAGCCATAAAGCTTTTAAACAAAAAGCATTAAAAGACTTGTTCCACTATGAACTTTAGAATTCCTGGCACCTAGACTTCCAACACTCCATCTTCAACCATTTTGAAGTCTACTTTAAAGTCCACTCGGCTGTGCATAATGACTTGTACAATGACTGAAAGCTACACCATTATATCAGCATTAGTCAGCTAATTTCAATTGATTTAGGAAATAAAGATTATACATCCTTTTACAAAAAGTAGGCAATTATTAATCCTAAAGATAAATAATTGGTAGGGTAAAAGTGATTGGGAGAAGTAAGGAGGGGTATTTGGTTTATTATATTCATGAAGTTATTTATACCTCATCAAAACACAAGCGTGCCATGTCTACCACCTGTACCACTTTCCTTTCAAAGGTGGGCCTTGACACAATAACCCAAGATTTCATAATGTGAACCCTAATCCACCATGATTGTGCCTTTGTTCAGGGTAATTAATACACAATAAACAAAATTTATAAAGGTGGTGAACAACACGCTCACTTGACACCACCTCAAGCATGTAGTTGCTTCCATAACAAGCTACCTCATGCAAGATCATCCATTTGCAAGAATGCTAGTGAATTAAATAAATGGTTGTGGTGTGTAGGGGGACAAGTAAGTTTCAAAACACAGAAGAACAAGTTCATGAGGGTTTGAACTTATGCTTGTTAAACCATACTATAAGTGAAACTAGGTACTTTTCTTGTAATTGAATTTTTTTAATCTTTATGCATGCATGGCTCTAGTTAAACAACATTACCTCTGGTTAATTTGTGAAGAAAATATTGCTATTCTTAAAGAACTTAACCTAATTTTAGTCAATAAATGATCATGGGTAAGGAATTTTCATGAATTATTGAGAATTCATGATTAGAATTAGCCATAACTCATATGTAGAGCACATATCCGCTAATAATGCATGAAATTAAAGAAGACATGAGTACTTCAAGGAAGAATAAGCCCAATGAGGAATTCAAATTTCTTGTCTCACAAGTCATACCTACCTACAAAATGATTACACACACCCATTTGGGAAGCTTCAACGAGTATGAATTCATCAAGAAGACGCCACTTAGTGCACTAAGAATATGGTTGCTAGTGGAATTCATTCAATAGGAGGGTTCCCATTGGTGATGGATGCCCTTGAATTGGTACTGGAATGTATGAAATGGGATGACCCATATAGGAGGGTTGTTGTGAAAGAAGGGAGAGTCTATGCATACCTTGACATATGGTATTGTGTACCCATTTGGGCTCCCCTTGTTCAACAAGATGAATAAATTTGAAGTAAAGAATGCGACCATGATATATACGAGCTCAGAAGAGTAGAATAGGAGGGTCATGTTATTAGCATGGCATCAGGAGAAGATGGTGAGGATGCTGAGGAATATCCTAAGTTTGTTATTCATCCAAGAAATTTAGGATATGATAACTCTATTGAGAAAAATGAATGGATGTAGAGATTCCAACAAATTTGAACCCTGGATGCTTTGAATTATTGGGAAAATGAGGGAAAGCCCTGTGTAGATTCATTGGGGAAGATTTAGCAGTGACCGATTGAATGAATAGATGCATACATTCCCAACTATCTAGTGGTTCACAATTTCCTCATATGTTGTATATTCTTGTGTCCTAAGGGAAAATATAGAAGGTTTGAACAAAGTAGGTACTTTAGGAAGAGAGTTAGGGAATAACTTGATTTATCATAATTTTCCCTAGATTACTGCTTACCAGTACCAAGAGCACTACCAAAGGGTAAATGATGTGTTTGCTATGAAGATGGTAAGGCTGATGGAAGGGGATAAAGCCAAGATATTGTCTCTTGAAGTGCAAGATGTTATACACCCTCTTGCATGTTGATTTATTTAGTTTCCTACATTCACCTACATTAGGGTGGAAGGGTATGCAAAGTATCCCTTTATGCTACCTAGATATCCAACGTACAAGATATTGTTACTTGAATTTGTGAAACAGGTGTTGTCATCTCATAGTCTTTTTTCACAAATACACAAGAAAAGATCTGTGAAATTCACTATCACTATTGGGAATTATAAATGCATGTTGGCTAAAATGCCAAGCTATGTGAAGATGAGTTTATGGGCTTGAGTTATTCATGATCATGAGGGAAAATTATGACTTACTGGAGAGTCTTACTAAGAATATAAGCAAGAAATATTCCCATGTTCCTCACCTAAAGGAATATTTGTATAATTGTTATGATCACCATGCTGTGAGAAAGCGGTCATATCAGAGGTTATCATTGGATGAGAGAAAGGTTCTCAGAACTCATGATGTTCCAAAACAAATGGATGTTGATAATGGAGATGTAAGCAACTAAAATTAAGAGTTCGACAAGGTTTATGATGAACCTATCCTAGACCTTGAATAGACAAAGGAGGAGGTCATAACCATTGAATAAATTTCTAAGCAAGTACTGAACTATACTTAGTCTTGGATTAATGGTTACCTCAAAACAATGAAGAAGGCTAGGATAACAACCATATACCCATGAAATGTTGAGAGAAAGAAAAAATTGGTAAGTGAATTGGGCTATAGTGGGGGTGTTGAAAAGAAAAGAAAGGTTGTTGAAGAAAGGATAGGTAAATAAATTAGGGATGAAGTACTTGATACTTTAATCCAGGGAATTTCAATGGAATCATAGCTAGTTAGCCCATACAAAGAAACTATGGCCACTCCAACAAATATAATGGAAACACTAAAGATGACATTTATTCCACAACATTTCCAAGAGCACAACCCCTAAATTATGAAGAAGCACAAATGAGAGCATAGGTACATGTCAGGACAAGGTCAACATTGAAAAATATAGCAGCTATGTTTACCTCTCCACCCTTTGTTAATACAACAATGATGAGATAGACTTTGGGAGGGACACCTATAGTTACAGCGGAAGATCCTAAATAATTGTAGAAGAAGCTACAAAGTAATTTGAAAGGTGGTCTGCTATATTGGGATGGTTCAAGGAGAAACAATCAAAGGGAAATCCAATAATGCAACCTATGGTGAAAGAAGTGCTTGATATAGGATCACATCCTAAAAATAGGGAAGAAGAATTCATAGTAGGATCACTCACACAAGAGGTGGAAAAACCTGGAGTAACGAGTGTTAGGGAAGAGGTGTCACCACTGAAAGAAATAGGGGGCAATACAATTTAGAGCCCTATTTCCATTATTGATGAAGATGAAGATGAATATATAGTTGATAATTGTGCAATTGAGGATCAACCATTGCAAGGAAGAGCTAAAGGGATTGTTGAGAAAACCTTGACTTCTAGAGAATTAGGTGAAAGTCAGGATATAGATAAAGGTACAAATTCCTCACAGAGCTTGGGCATGAAACAAGGAAACAATGAAAGTCCTGATGTTTTAGGGAAATAGGAAAAGTCTTCTTTAGGGAACGATACTGAAAAGGAGGTAAGATAGGGACATTTAGGTCTCAAGGAGAGAAAGATGGAGCTAGATCATGGTAATCTAGAATCCTTACCATTGTGGACAAAAAATGTAAAAAGTTTGGAGGTTGCAATAGGAAATGTTGAAGAGTTGAGAGAAAATGTTCCTGTACATTCTGACAATCAAGAATGAGTTAATATTGGAGAGGCAAGACAAAATGAAGAAGCACTTGAATGGATAGTCAAGCAATTGGCTCAACTATAAGAGGTAGAATTAGCGCCTATAGATTTTAAAAGTTTAATTTGAGAATTGGAAACCCCTAAGCCTAAAGCTAGAGCAAAGACTAGGCATGTTGTCAAATGGAATTCAGATGGAGGGAGAACTCTCTGAATAGCTACTCTAGTAGGATAAAAGAGCAAGTATGAAATGACAGATAGGGACTACTAGGTGACAATGATCAATGTAGGACATTAATCATGGGAGCCAGAGTTACAAGAAATGAGAATGAATTTAAAAACTACTACTGCCCAAATGAAGAAAGACAAACAAAAGAAGAAGAAATTAAAAGAACAGGTTGCTTACATGGAAATTTTTATCAAACATTAGTCCAATCTAGTCATTCACAAAATGAATTTCCGTAGAACCCAATGTTAATGTCCAAAGAGTAGGTAGATGCTATCACAATGCTTCAACACAAGCTGAGCGTGCTCAAAGAATGGATAGAACACTTGGTGAAACAAGGTGAAGAATCAATAAAAGAGGCAATTTGGAAATGTAAGAAACCATACCGTTGGCTCAACAAGTCCAGAAGACTTGAGAGTGAATTTAGAGACCACCAAGAGTAGAATGATATAGAAGGTCGAAGATTAAAGATACTTCTTTAGATGAATGTTTGAGAGTTGATAATTGAAAAGGTAATTTTGGAACATGAAGTTTTGATGCTAGAAAAATGGAAGGTATAGTTGAGTTGGGAGAGTGACACTTTATTGCAATGCATAAATGGATTAAAAAGGTCACTGAAATAGATGAGAAGCTAGCGGATAAATACTTGAGCTTCATTGAGATGCTATCTCAACAAAATTATGATCCTCAGACCTTAGGAAAAGGTGAGACAAAAAAGTCAAGGCTTTTAGAGGATGGATCAAAAAGTTTAACAAGGATCCTGTTCAGTCTTTGAGTTGAGAGGTCATTGATGAGATCATAAAGTGTAGGAATGCCATGAATAAATGAGACAAAATAAATGCAGAGGAATGAAGCCATCAATAAAATAACAGAAGAATACTTAGGGCATAAGTATAGTTGGAAGGTAATTCAAAGAGTTCCAAGGGAACGTATACATTAGGTGTTGATTGCTTTCCAGGAATATCAATAGAAGAAGGGTGAAGATGAGTCTTTAGACTGGGAGTCTAGCAAAGAAGTACATATGGTCCGATAGCGGAAGACTGGGAGTCTTGTGCATAGGTAGAGTTTTGAAGTGAATTTTATATGGTTATTCCCGTGCCTGATAGAGATAGTTAATCTTAGGGATTTCAGAGAGAAAGTGTTAATAGTTTTATATTTTATGCGAAAGTACTTGCAACCTAGATCCTAGAGTTTGGAAGCTTGCTACTAAAGAAAGTTAAAGTATCTTTGACTTAGTCTAGAAATTCCTCATGCCAAATGTCATCTACCACATGCTATCATTTGATTTGTTCCTCTGATTCTCTTTCATGTGTTATGTTTGAACACTTTGGTTCCTTGTTCTTATAAAAGGTTGATGGTTGTTTTATTTTCATTAAGTGCAAAATTTGTGGATTCCGAAGAACTAAAAAATTTTAAATTTTAAATTTTTTCCAATTTTCTATTCCATTCTAGATAAAAAACTTGTATGTTTCATTTGAGATTAACTAATATCAAGTCCAATTCAAAGTTATTTCCTGATATAAAATCATACGAAGTTGATTGTTTATTCCTATTGGAAAAGACTGCGTGTTGTGCCAGATTTGGGTGCATACTGACACTATTCGGTGAAAAATAATCCACATTTCTTTAAACCATTGCATCATTCTATGTCTAGCTTTGAAGCAATTTGGTGAAGTATAGAGTGGTTTTCTTTGATTTAGTTTATTTCTTGAGGCATGCGTGGATAATACCTAGGGGAAATCTTTACAATTCAATACTTTTATGCTTTGTTTTAGATTAGATGTTTAATATTTTCAAAAAATGTTTCAATATTGATAAATGCATGGAGTTTTATTATAAATATTTTGATTCAATGAATTTCTAGAGTGCTTAATGTTAAATCTACTTGAATATATGCAAGTAACTTGAATTTCAAGAAATGTTATTGCAAATCTTTAATTTCATGAAGTTGTTAAGTGACATGTGAGTGATCAAACTAAGATTATGCTCTGACCCTTTGGATACCAACTAAACTATGACAACCATAGACCCCTCTTGTCTAACAAAAAATTACACAATGAACCCTAAGTGAACCTAATTTGTCAAGATTTGACATTCTCAAGCCTTGGGATCGATCCTATATTAACTTAGATTTAGGTTTTCCCAGTGGATCTTTCGAGTGAAATTATGTTCTCAAAGTCCTCTATGAGAATTTATCTTGTTGGTTTGCGTGTGGAACATCTGCAAACACTATCCTCATCCACCAATACATTAACTTTTCCCTTTTTGGAAAAGACCATCCACATGGTTCTTTCCTACAAAAGCCTCCACATTTTCCCATGCCTCTTTGTCATAAAAAGGGAATTAAAAATTCCCTACTTTCACTCTTGGAGTGTGAGGACAAGAGATGAAATATATCCCTTAGTACCTTCAAGGTACTCCCCATCCTCTAAAGCCACCAAATCTTGCCACTTGGCACAATATCATGGCTTTAAAGATCATCTCTCATCCCATATATTGATCTCATGAAAAAATCCCCATTGGCCATCCATTTCTCTCAAAATATATATAATCCAACACTTAGCCATTTTTCATGCATCACTCATTTTACTTGGAGCATCATTATGTTTTTTCATGCATCACTCACTTTACTTGGAGCATCATTATGTTGTCAAAATTTTGAGTAAGTATACAACATACCAAATGTTGTGGGAAAATCTACACAACAAGAGGTTTAACATAGTTTGATTTCATTAAATTCTATGCATTTTAAAATCTTTGTTTGCCTAATCTAAGTGTTTGCATGTTATTGTGTTTGCTGGTTTTTAACAGCTTTAATCATTCACTTGAACACATTTTCATGTAAACATTTTATATAGAAACATCCCTTTGAGATTTATAAACATCTAGAAAAGTGAAAATAATTCTTTGTAAATTCAATATATCTTTGAGTAACAATGGAATGTAGATTTCAATGTAAGGACAAAATAGCTCATAAAATCTATCAAAATATCAACCTAGAAATAACATATCAATTATTAGTATTTGAAAATATAACCATGACATGTTAATTAGGGAATCTACCTTCTCTTTCTTTTTGTTGGTGTAAATAGTGACATTATCTATTAGCCTACCTAGGAGAGTCCTATTCACACTAGTTAAGTCTCCACTCAAGGACTTTTACCTTTTTTGTCTCAGTTCATGTGATTTCAACATATGTACTCACCTACTGAGACACGTATTGCATGCATAATTACCTCTTTCTCACACACTTGTTAAGTGAGCTCATAAGTGTTGCACCTTTGGAGGGGTAGTTAGTCATTTAGTCCTTTCTTCCTACCTCCCCTACCTTTCCTGTATAACAAAGGTTCCCATTGTAGTTTATACACCATTCTTTTATATTCCTTTTGGATAACTTAATGCAATTATTTCATATTGATATTTGCATCTCTAAGTAGAATTGTTGGTTTTATTTTATGCATTTATAATTTTTATCTTAAATCTCTCTTAAAAATTTCATGATTACTTCATCTATTTTTCATATTTCTAACACTTTTATCCATGTGAATCTATTCCCTTTTTATTAAATGTGTTTTTTGGGCACCAACAAGCTAAATTGGTGGTTGCAAGGAATTTTAGATGCAAGAATGGTATTTTGAGCCTTATAAGAGGGTAGATAGGGTGTACTAGAAAAATGGTAGGAGTTTAAAATTCTTGGAGGTTTGAGGTAACTCATATCTCATTCATGTGATTAGAGCATCAAACTTCAAACTTGATAGGGAAGTCATGCCAAGATGGGATGTGGAATGGGTAAAGTAAAAATGGGAACCTCGATAAGGAACAAATATTTAGGATTTGTAGATAAATATGTTGGTAGATCTTATGATTGGTATCAATGTAAGGATTGGTAAAAAAATATAACTCTAACAAATAATGAAGAATATTGAAGCAATAATCAAGATTTAGGGGAGCATGGTAAAGGGTACTGAGGAAAATGATGGCCCAATCCTTTGTCTTGATAGAATTAAAAAAAGAGCATGGAAAGATAATTCTAATATGACATCATGATGACATCAACTAGTATGAATCAACATGCAACTCTAAAAAGGATGACATTAGTGTTTTACAATGATGACATCAATATCTAAGAATCATAGTTTGATGGGAGGGTATGTATGTAGGACTAATTTTAAAACTTTGAAACACTTAAGAAATTATTTAACTCATGGACGATTAAGGTTTATAGGTTTGGAGGGAAATGATACTCAAGGATGGTAAAGTTTGACTATTTAGTTTTAAGGACTTACAAACCTTTTTAAGCGAAGGACCATGATATCATGGTTGAGGGGAAAGGAACAACATCAAGACAAACCTTAAAATTTTACAACTCTAACAAACATATAAAATACTAAGGAAAACATAAAAAACAATCCAAAGTTATACTTTTAATGAATTTTTGTGTCTCTTGACACTTAGGGGACCCACTTAGGATTTCTTGAATGAATTATCAATAATGGGTCAAATAGGTCTATAACAAACAAATAGGGAAGGAATTAAAACGCCAAGATTTTAGTGAAAAATGTTCATGTTTCTTTCTTCCCTCCAAATACCATTTTCAATTAACATTATTAAATATTTCTAGGTCATAATATTTGGGCTATGGGCATTCCACCATCATGTTGTACTAAGGACCAAAGTGTCATATAATTCTTTTGTCCTTAGGTCATTCATTTAAGTTTTTCTTTCTTTTTTTTGGAGGTATCTTAAGAGGTTGTTGATCATTAAGTGGTATGGAAACTTAATATGGTATATTCCACTCTTTATATTGCACCCTCTTCCAAATTACAACTTGATTTATTTATTTATGGTACCTTTAAAAACCTTCTTAGGTGTCTTCCTAATTCTAAAGATTCTTCTTAGGTCAAGAATCTTCCTCATTCTCCACTTTGTCTCATTCAATTTTGAATCTTCTATCATAACATTTGTATTAAAGTAGCGAATAAGCCACTTTCCACCAC
>VDFB02355411.1:0-43418 GCA_007258455.2 Sequoia sempervirens | reverse complement strand
GAGCCCTGTCCTGTCTTCAAGATTATATTTAGAAAGCATTGCAGCCAACATATGAAAACTGAGTAAACTGACCATTTTTCTTTCGATTGTTATCTGCATTTATTCCATCTAAGTGTGGCTTTCTGATGATTTAACTGAAGATACAAAGCAAAATGACAAGTTCTTTTATTTTTAAATGCTGGCTAAATTAGTTTGTTAGTTTAAGATTGGAGAGATTTAAGCTTTTAAAGAGTCAGAATAGGTCAATCTATCTGGGAATAACTGGTTCTCTTCTCAATGATGGATCTTGAAGGAGAACTGAAACATCAATTTTAATTCCTTTCATACACAGCTGTCTCCAAAAAAAATCTTTTTCTGAAACATTATGGAACAGCAATAAGATGTTTTGTATCCAACAAGAATCAATTTAATCTTCTGTTGGCTGATGCACTGGAGTAAGATGATTTAAATGTGTTCCCAGACCATAAACCATGGTAAGTAACCTCAATTTTCCTAGATTGAATCCTGAGACAGATTAAGAATTGGTAGAAATATCTGTTCAACTTGATAAACATCCTTCTTAGATCAGCTCAGCTGTGTTGAATTTGTTGAAAATTCCTCAAATTTCAACCCACCTTTGTTGAATTATTTGTAAAATCCCCATCTCGGACACAACAATTTTTTTTTTCGACTTACAAGATCTACCAACATAACCAACTGAAAATATCTTAACTAAATGAAAAGTATTAATTTCAAAAGTTCTTCATTAATCCTGGTGATGAAGAGCAACATCACCACTTATATGCTTACACTCAAAAGTGCCAAGCTTCTACAGCTAGGGTCATTCCTAGATCTACAACCTAAGTCTCGAGGGTTCATAGCAACCCTGCCTACGTATCTCCTCACGAGAATCAGAGGTATCGTAGTTCGTTCTACAATGCTATAGGGAGTTCAATCTCTCCTCTTGTATGAGATCTATTATCTCACCTTTAACCCATAACTATTAGTTTAGTACATGTAAACTATCAACATAGTCAATTATAATGTAATGATAATAACTTGCCATCAAATGTTGGGTCCATACCAATCATTGCCAAACATTAGTGTACAAACATTCACAATATTCACAAAAGGTCATTCATAGCATATTCTCAAAGATCACACACAATGGCTATCACAAACATTCTTCCATACACACATCACAAGTACAAAAGTGTCTGATCATACACAGATCACAAGTACAATGTTTGAATCGGATATACATCACAAATACAACAATGTCTATATCATACAAAGATCACAAGTACAATGGAAATTAATTTATATGTACATCACAAGCACAACAATAATTGTCTCATATGCATTCCACCTCCCACGCCTTCTTTTCTTTATCCTGTCTAATTTTATTACCTTCTCATGTTTTGCCTTACCCATGCACTTTCACTGCCCCTCTTTCACTCTTTTTCACAAAGGCAAAGCTTCCTGTCAAAGACAATGCATGAGTCCAAATTGAAGGGGTCGCAGGGGTTTTAGGACTTCAACGAACCTCTTTTTCCACACACCCTGCATAATTTCTTCGCCCATGGACAAGGGTGCCATGCTTATTAATGGCACAAACACCCATTTCCTTTAATCCACGCCATACTCTCTTTTCTGCCCATCGTATTTTGGTCTTAGTCCATTCCTTCACGTGAACGATTGAGGAGGAAGGTACGGGTGCCATGCCTCATAAATGTGTGCTCCCCACCTCCGATCACCTCTTTCCTTATTTATTTATTTAAATCCACCTATACCGTCCAACAGGGATGTTGTTACGTAGGTATGTGACATTACTTTGACTTAGAGATTCTTTCAGATTTGTTAAATTCACTTAGACTTGAAATTTTTCATCAACATCATGCAGATAAAAGATGAAGATTAATTAATGCTTAGTAGTTATTTACCCTTTTTTTTTTTAAGTGAGATTGAGAACTTTCTTATAAAGAGAAAAAAAAATTGTGTGCTCAATACTGAGCGTTCGGGGACCTTTCTTCCTTCAGGAAGATCAGTGGGTTGGACAAAACAGGGGAGCTTTCAGAAGAACTGGCTAATCTGACTTATCTCACAAATCTGTAAGTTCAAAGCTAGCTTGTTTATAAGTTTATGTTCCACTTGTTTGATAATAAAATTGGATATTCTCCATGTATTAACTTACTGAAGGACATATTAAAATTCTCTATTAGAAAAAAATAGATAAATTGATTATATTGTCTCAGAAAGATTACCTTTTCTTTTGATGCCACTTCAAAGAGTAATACTTTGAAAGATTTTTGTTGTTCTCTCTCTTATCCTGTGAGATGGATCTACGGGTTTTGTTGGTAGGGACCTGGGCCAGAACTATTTTTATGGTCGCATTCCTGCTTTCTTGGGGAACCTCTCCAACATGCAATACTTGTGAGGCTCTCCCTCTTCCTCTAATGTTTTGCTTGTGTCAGTTTTAGTACTTCAAATCAAACTCAAAATCATATTTGATCAGTTAATTTTTTTGATTCATCCATGTCATATGGATCAATCCATTCAAATGTATTTAAAAGCAAAACTTTGAACTGCATCTCAAGATATCTAGCACCATGCAATGTTGAAAGACATTCATTTTTCAGGGCCCTTGGCATTAATAACTTTTCTGGTCCTGTACCAAAGGAGCTTGGAAATCTTCAGAAGCTGAGTTCATTGTAAGCTCTCTCTATCTCTCTATATGTTTTACTTATTGCATATTTATTTGAGCAGAGCTGCTCTGTAATCATTCAAAGTAGAATACCAAGCAGGAAAAGGGTAACAATTTGTGAACCAATCTTTTCATTCATATTTTCCTATAGCATAGATTCATAATTTGCCTGGTTAGATTGATGTCTAACTCTTTACACAAATTGAGTCTCATGATCATTTAATGTGATTATGTGTATATTTTAGTACCATAACTATTTATATAAATTCTTACACTGGCTGTATTGTATGAATTATATGAATTTAAAAGTGAACTTTGTAAATGTGAAAAAGAAATATGTACAATATATACATAATACAAGATTCACTTTGGAGAAATTAAGTGTAGAAAAATCTAACAAATTGAGTCTTATGATCACATAATGTGATTATGTGTATATTTTAGTATCATAACTATTTACATAAATTCTTACAAAGGTTGTATCGTATGAATTAAATGAATTTAAAAGTGAACTTGTAAATGTGAAAAAAAAAAATGTACAATATATACATAAGATTAAACTAACAATACAAGATTTACCTGGAGAAATTAAGTGTAGAAAGATCTAACAAATAAGATTACCCCCTCCAATTCACTATCATCAATGAATGCAAGGTTATAAGCTCACAAAACTATGACATACATTAAGAACCCATCTTTTTTGTTGTACATTCCTTAATCTATTATGTGTTATTCTTATTATGCTAAATTTGAAAACATTAAAGTTTCTTTCTTATCAAAGCATATTGAAAACTAACGTAGAATTATATACCATTATCATTTTGTCATATCAGTAATAAATTATTTTTTTGAGGCTGACTTGGTTTGTTGTAAGTTAATTGTCCACTTGGGTAGTGTAATTAAAATTGTAGTTACGAAGGATTTTGTCTTAATCAAGCATCAACTCTACAAATAGCATGTCCAATGTCAAGGTAGGGGTTCTTTTGTGACATGTCCTTGTACCAAACGAAAGTAATATATTGAACAATACTTTTGCAATAGAGTCATTGTTCTCTTTATCCTTTTGTACTATATTCATTGATTATGTCACGTGACTATAATTTTGTTTTACAAGGAATACTATAGGTAGTATAATAATTACAACAAACAAAAGCCTCCAAACAACATACCAACCCAATAGATGGCATTCCAATCAACCTACCTTCCAAGCCAAGGAACCCATTTTTAGTGTTGTTGTGATGGGTTTGGTCCTACATATACTCTTTCATGTGCATGGTTTTTTTAACTATGATTTTGGTCATCACCAAATCCACCATGTGTTATTCATGATAGATTTAATCTAGTACAATCCTATCCTTGAGGCCTTATGAAAAAAATTGTTTTGAAATCTTTCTTAAGCCACCCCACTCCTTTCTAGATACTTTGCAGCCCATTTCAACACATTTTATAAACAAGCGTGCAATTTCATCTTAGCATATTACAAGCCTTGGAGTGGTCAAAATACATAATAATGATGCTTTAAGACTTGGACAAGATTACGAGTTCTTACATCAACATAGATGTAACGATGTGATATGAGTTACATTTCAAGTGGATTTGGATCACACCTTAATTAAGAGGCTTTTGATCTCCAAAATATCAATTTCCTAGAAGATGAGATTAGAATCACCCATTTTTTTTCTTGGAGTACCATTTGGCTTTTCTTGGTAGATAAATATTGTGTTCACCCTACCAATATTCTTACACTCATATCCTTTCCTTCCTTTCCTTCCCCACCTTTTATTGCAGAACCATACCATCTTACAACTCTTTTGATGCACAAGTTGTCAATTCTTCAAGTTTAGGTGGCACAAGAATTTTTTTCCTTCAACCAGCATGAAAGGATTAAAAAGGCATAATCTTTCTATGTTAGTGATGATATACATCCTCATTAATGGATGCAAGTCTAATCTAAAAGGTTTTTCACTTATTTGTGAGTCTCAAGGAAAATTCTATAAGAAGTTAAATAATTCTTGCATATGGTTGGAAAATCTTTGCTCAAATACAACCATACCTTGTACCTTGCATATGACTCCTTGAGTTTATCTTGCACTCAAAGTGAATTTGCATTGCTTTCTAATTAGACATTGAGACTCTTAGAATTTCTAAATCTTCCCTTTATTTTTTTCCCTCTTGTCTATCCCACCACAACATCAAATTAATAAGATAGTAAATACCTAAAGCATGATTTAAAAGAAGATTTGATCTATGAATAACCCTATTATAGAAATGTTGAATATATCCTTTCTCATCCCAAATCTTAGAATGCTTTCGATAGATAATCTATCAAGAGATATGTTGATGTCCTATTCACCATTTTAGTATGACCATTAGTTTTTTGATGAAATATTTTGTAGACCTCTTCAACTTGATGTTCATATTTTCCCACAAAGTGGTTCAAACCCACCAAAAAAATTGCATCTCTGTTGGAAATAATGAAATCAAGAAAAATAAAATGCACACAAACAATAGTGCAAAACCAATTCATATGCTTCATGCCCCTTGACATTTTTAACATGGAATAAAAATGTACATTTTATTATGTTAGACAAATATAATAACAAGGCGGTCATTCCTTTTTTGATAAAGAAAATTTCCCACAAAATCTATGAGATACTCTTCCATAGATTAGAAAGAATTGATGAAGGCATATATAACCTCAACTTTCTATTGTTTGGGTTACCTTTGCTAAATAACACACATCCCATTGTGAACATAAAAGAATCATCTTGTTTCTTAGTCCAATATATGTACTTATGCATTTTGATAATTTTTTGGCCAGTCCAAATTGTCCACCTAATTTTGAGGTGTGAGATTCCATCCTAAACTTTTAGGTTGACATTACTTTTCCTTGTAGAGTAGGTCTTAGTTTAGGTTGGGAGTTTTATTACACAAGTCGAAAATCTGCATCAAGTGCGCATATTCACCTTCATAGGCCATATGTAGGAATAGATCTAATTACAATATATTTTCCAAAGCTATCAATTAATATGGTCTTACAAAATATTAAGAATGGAAAACAATATTGGGTTGGAAAGCACAAAACGCCCCTTTTAGGGCTCTAGAGATTGATTTTGGTCTTGAAAAATGTAGAAACAAGCCTTTACCATACCAAACAAAGATGACTATAGTGATGTGGAAATATTTGAGTTCTTTCATTTGAATAAAATGGGTTCAATCAATTTCCTAGAACAAAATTTATGGCTTCCAAAAGTTTGGCCTCCCATATAGAAAATGAAAGAGTATCTATGATGCATAAGAGAGTTGTAAGAGGTATTTTTACTTGTTGACCAACTTATGATTCATGTTATGATACACCATAAGGCATATTTGATTCGAGATAATGGAGTGAAAATAGAGTGTTCAAGTTGGTGATCTAATTATGATGAACTTATGACAAGTGAAAGGAATATGGTTTTCTTAGCTCATGGATTATTTTGGAATTTGGGCAATGGATTTTTACTATAAATTTGAGCAACACACTTGGGTGGCTTTAGCTCACAATTTCCTAATCATCACTTTATGGTTTTATGTATTTATTCTCCTATTTATTGGGTACTTGAGATGGAGGTTTCTGTTACCCATTTTTCTCCTACGGGCTTAATTAGGGGAAATTATATTTCAAATTCGCACGTGGATCAATGTGGCTCACATAAGGGTTGAGCCCAACGTGCAGGTGCTCGGATTTCATTGGGAGGGTCCTTATCTGGTGTTGCCTCAAAGGGAGGTGTATTGGAAAGCCTCGCCTCAATATGTTTTGGCATAAAACTCATCAGAGCAGAAAGTCGACAAGACCCTCTTGTTGTCTTGCCGACTAGCAGTGCCCTCTATTTGTTCAAATGCACCGATCATCAGGACATTCGGGCCGCCATGAATCTTTATGTATCTCTTCGATCAAATGAATGTCTCACCGAAGTAAAGCAGCCATCGGCAGGGAGAAAGATTTGCATTCGCCATAATGTCTGGCCGACAGATCAAAGTCTTGCCGAAGGTTGTTCAGAAGCCTACCATCGGGGAGAAGGTTTCACATTCAGTGTGATGTCTCAGTGAACGGAGGAAGTCTCGTCGAGAGAGTTTACCTTCGGCCTAATGTCTTGCCGACACACGGGAGTCTCCCCGAAATGGTCTCAACTCGCCAAAAGTTTTTCATCTCGCTGAGAAGTCTTGGCGACCGCCAGGAGGTCACACCGAAGAAGGATGTCATTGGGTGAGGTTTCACTAAAACTAGGTGGTTTCGGTGTAACGTCTCGCCGGTAAGGGGGAGTCTCATCGAAGCGAATGGAGCTCTCGGCGATAGGTTTTGAATTCGGTTAGAGGTCTTGTCGACTGCATAATGTTTCACCGACATGGAGTCTCATCGGTATAACCTCTAGCCAACAACATGTGGTCTCCCCGAAAGAAGATCTGAGCTCGCTAAGAAAGGAAGGCTTCGTCATGAAGTCTCGGCGACCGTTGGTAGTCTCACCGAAACGACCGGCGTCGGAGTAAGTCTCACCGAAAGCGAAGGTCTCGACAAGAGTTGAGCTCATTGAAAGGTCTCACCGACCAAGTGATGTCTCCCCGAAATGAAGTACGCTCTCGGAAAAAGAAAGGAGCTCAGAATGATGTCTGGCCGACTACCGATGGTCTCGCCGAAGGTTTTTCCTTCGGCATAAAGTCTTGCCGACATAGCAATGTCTCCCCGACAAATGAAAGAGCTCGGGGAGAAAGAAGGGGTTTCGCCGTAATGTCCTGCCGACAGAGGAAATTCTCCCCAATAGTTGTTCACTAGGCCATCATTGGAGTCAAAGTTTTACCTTCGCCATGAGGTCTAGCCGAATGAGGAGGGTCCTGTTGACACAAGGGGTGCCTTCGGTATAATATTTTGAAGTCGGGGAGAGGTTTCCCTGACCCGATAGTCTCGCTGACCATTGTGAATAGGAAGTTAGGCTCCCATCGAAACAAGATGGCTTCGGCAAGAGGTCTTCCCGACTTGCCAGTGTCTTGCCGAAGGAAGGATGCTTGAGCTTGGGGAAAGTAATTTATGTTCGCTATGATGTTTTCCCAATAGCGATTGTCTCGGTGACATCTTGTGCAGCGGTAAAACTCACGAAGATTGGTATGACCTCCTGCCGACTAAAGGAGCTCTTGCCAAATGCGGATGACTAATCGATGGAAAGGGATATCGGTATGACTCCTGAGGGCTCGCCATGAGGTCTTCCAGAAAGCGAAAGTCTTGCCGATGGTCTGGGTGACAGCCATTGTGGATGCCGCTATAACTTTTGAACTCACTATGAGGTCTTGTCGACGGTTGTAAGCTACGTCGATGGCTGCTATAAGAGCATAATCACATCGGGGAGACACGATTAGTGTCTCACCGACATGCAATTTTTGTCTAAAGGACCTTTGACCATCTGGCGATACCATGTGGCATCTGTTCGACCAATCAGAGGGAGCCAAAGACGGACCACTAACAATTTGAATGTCGAGACTACTCCTATGAAGAAGATCATCGGAGCTTAAGCAACGTGGACCTGCTCTGAGGATCAAGCGAGGAATTAGTTCGATATCCAGGAGGTGTCATCAGGAAGCAGAAGATCCGTGAGTCACGGTGACAACTCAGATTGCTAAGGGTCTAGGGGCAGGTAGACATTAATGATAGTGCTCTAGGGGGTTCGAGACGACTCTTCAGAAGGGTTCAAAGTGAACACGGGGCCAGAGGTTGGCACATTAAATGTGTCTCAAAAGATCAGGGAGGCCATTCCTGGAGCGACTCCTCACCAACATGGATAGCGGGGACGCAACATTAACTACATGAAAAGATCTAAAGGCAGATCTTTCTAAAGGAGATATTTTTGTAAGCCCTAAGGGGCCGACCTTACTTTTGTATATATGACATTTTTGCCTCTTTGTAAAGAAATTCTCCTTATGCTTTTCGAAAGTTTGTGACTTCTACAGTCCTCTCTCAGATTAGCAAAATTTTGTAACTCATTTTGGAGCATGTTATATAAAACTTACCTTGGTTACCATTGATGGTTCATTTTTGCCTTCTGGTTCTTGTGAAGTATTGTGCATTTTTTAAGTGATTCATCAAGCTACTTAGTGAAATATTTATTTTCCTTATAGCTTTGTTTCATGTTAGCATGCCTTTCTTTGCAAAAAGTAGTATTATGTAGGTTACAAACTGTGTTTACTCAATTGCACACGAGCTTTTAATTTGTGAAAATCTGCTTTTCCTTCTTGAAAGTGTGTGCATGTCGAACTTGTTTGTATGCATAATCTATAGAATCTTGTTGTGCAGTCCCATATCCATCATCAATATTCAAGTGTAAATTGAGTGTCTCATTGTTCTTATTAGTTTGGTGTATCACCATAGGAGTAGTTTTCTAATTTATGTATTCCTTCTCTCTTTACCTTAGAAAGATTAGTAGTTTAGGTGATAACACAAAGGAAGCCGGCCTTCTCCGGAGGTTCATTTCAACTTTAGGTGACCCACAGCCTTGAAATGATCCCATGTTTCTCTAGAAAGCTCAATTTTTGTAACTTTGCATAGGGTGCATTTTTTAGAGATAACAGTTTCATAGTGAGTTTTGTAGGTATTGTTATGATGCCAAATTGTTGGATATCTCTTGGTGGTGATACTCTTGCAAAGGCTTATATTTTACATGTGTATTGTAACCATTGATAGCTGAAAAATACATTGAGTTATTTGAAGTGTAGGGTTTTTCTCTTGGAAGGGTTTCCCCATATAAGTCATTGTGTTATAGTATATTTATTTCATGCTTATTTCCTTGTAACTATATGATCAATTTAATTATTTCCACATACCTCCCCTCATAGATTAGTGTAAAAATAATATTCCACACCTTTGTTTATTTTCATTTGGCATCAAACCTTGATCACCTTGGGTCCTAGGTGTTAGGGACAAGGTTTTTGTTCTATACTTGTTTTGAGTGGGAGCTTACATAGAAGGAGGTCATGTTTTAAGAAAATGGAAATCATATCAAGGATATAGGAGAGGCTCACCAACACTTAATCTAAGTCATGGAATCTCAACATAGGGATATTCTTGTAGATAAATATTTGTGGGTTATCGTATCTAGATCCAAACCCATTATAATGTCTCAAGCCAATTGAGACCTACTAGATAGAAAGGTGAAGGGCCTTATTAGGCTCTACTTGGTAGATCCCATTGTGTTGAGTGTGCATGAAGAAGCCACCACCTAATCTCTTGGAGAGAATTTGGAAGACTTGTAATAGGCTAAATCCTTAGTTAACATAATTTTCTTAAGAAAGGATCTATACACCTTAAGAATGGATGCTGATGATTTTTTGGCTAAGAATTTGAACACATTCAATATGATTGTGACCTATTTGTACTTTGTTGGATAAAATTGGAGGAGAAGAATCATTGTATAGAATTCTATTCTATTTTCTAGACTCATGAGATGAATTGATGATGATAATTGGGAGCACTACCTTGAAAATCAAAATGGATGAGGGTTTTCTTTACTCTCAAAGGAGATGTGAAAAAAATTATATTAAGGAGGTCCAAGATATTCATGGAAGAGGAAAGGAGAAAGGAAAGAAGATGGTCGAGAAAAAATAAAATTCTAGATCCAAATCCTATGGGAGATCCCAATCTTTTGAAAGTCCAAGGTTAAGTGTTAGAACTATAACAAGATTCAACACTTCCATGGAGATTACAAAGAAATGGAAAAGAAAAGAAAAAATTATTTAGATGGTTATTTTAAAATTCAAGTATCAAGATGACTTAGATTCCTTTAATTCAACCTTGGTAACTTGTGCATTGAAAGGTGTGTGGTTCATAGACTTTGGAACTTCCTTCCATATGACCTCCCATCAAGGGAAATTTTTGAAGTATGAAGAATGTGATAGTGACCTCAATGATGATTCTCATATGAGCATAGTTGGTTGTGGTAGATTCTAGATTTGATTCCCTATGAATTAGTGAAGGGGATCAATCATGCGATTCACATCCCTAGTTTGGCATAGAACTTTCTAATATGTAGTGAAAAATCAATGATGTAGGTGCACACTTTTTCTCTAGTTGATGGTGTAAGATGGTGTGAGAATCTATGATTCTCACCAAGGATTTTTGTGTGGGAATTATATTTCAGCTAGATGCATGCATATATAGTACATTAGTTCCTTTGTTCCTATAGTAAAGAGAGTTGTAGAATCTATATCTTCACCATCAAAACTAACAACAAAGAGGAGTGTTATGGCTACTTCTAGTTGTTGTAATTTTTTATATCTAAGAAATATCTTGCTTAAAAGAACAAGTTGCCTATATAGAAAACAATTTTATGGGCACCAAAGAGTGATACATTTAGGTGATAATGGTCTAAGGACCCTAAAAAATCAAAATATTGTTAAGAGGATCAGTTATTGTACTCTTGAATTTGATTTCTATAAACATTTAGTGCATGAAAAATAGAAATTCAATTTTATTATAGTTCTCGCAATTATTTTTGGGTGTTTGATTTAATCCATTCAAATATTTTTGGTCTTGTTAAATTTCCTTTGATTTTTAATTCTTTGTACTATACATGTTTTATAGATGATTATTATTAGACATAGGTTTATGCTCTCACTTGAGTAAACCTAAATTCTTTAGCTAGTTCAATGAGTTTAAGGATCTTTTGAAAATTCAAACTAGTAGAAAGATTAAAGTTTTGAGGAATAGTGATGAAAATGAGTTTTGTTCCATAGATTATGAAAAATTATTTAAATCATGAGCTTGGGAGACAATAGACAACTCCATAGACTCCTCAATAGAATGGATTTATAAAACTAATTAACATAATATTGATGGAGAAGGATTTGACTATGCTTAAGGGAGTTGTCTTGGAGCATAATTTCTAGGAAGAAGTAGTTACTACAACTTGTTACTTGATAAATTGTCCTCCTACATAAGCTCTTGTTGAAAAGACCCTTATGGAGGCATGGACAAGAAAAAATCCCTCATTACACCATATTCATGTTTTTTATGAAATATATGCATATTTTCCTAATTAGAAGAAAATAATGTTGGGTAACAAGGTAGTGGAATGTATCTTCATAGAATATGGTGTCTATGTGAAAGGATACGAGCTTTGGGACATTGTAGCTTAGAGCGTTTTGTATAGTAGAAGTGTTATTTTAAAAGAGCTAAAATTTCTTTCATAGTATTGCAACCAAAAGTGGATGGTCCAAGAAAGATGTGATTCAACTAACACTAAATATTGAGAAGTTTTAACTAGAATCTCATGAAAGAATTAAATGGGAGGAGAGCTCAAATACTTTTGATAGTTCAAAAGAGGAAGTAGAACCTCCATCTTAGCTCTTGAGGAGATCCACTTAGTAGAGAAAAAAACCATATAGGTATACTCCTATTGATTGGATATGAATTTTTACTTCAATTAATATATCAATGAGCCTGAAACTATGAAGGAGGTAATAATATGGGCGATTCAAATTCCTAGAGTGTGACTATGGGTGAGGAGATGGTTACATTGAAGAAGAATGAAAAAGTGGGACTTGGTACTATTGTTAGAAGGAAGAAAGTATGATGTATGTAAATGATTGTTCCAAAAGAATATTAGTTTAGATGGTGGTGCTGAAAAGTAAAAGGAAAGATTAGTTGCAAAAGGATATCCCCAAGTTGATGGGATGGACCTTGGTGATATTTTCTGTAGTTGCTAGGTTCTTGTTATTTATAGCAAAAAAAATTGATTTAAGGACATAAAATGTGGATATGAAGATAGCATTCTTGCATGATGAATTGGAGGAAGAAAACTACATGACACAACCAAAGCTTTATATTTTTAAAGGCCCAAGGTGTCTTTGGTTTGCACATTGAATTTTTTTGTATGGTCTCAAATAGTCTCCTAGTGTGCATTGCCTAAAATTTGATTAATTTATGTTGGGATTGGGATCTTTGAGATCCAAATTAAATAAACGTGTTTGTTATAAAATTGATGACGATAGATTCCTTTTTATCACATTTTATGTAGGTATGATATTTTTTGGTAGCAATAAGGATGTAATTGTGATTTAAAGACTCATATTTCAACATAGTTTGACATGAAGAACTTGGAAGATACCAAGTGTACCTTGGGTATGGTGATTACAATACATAGAGTGTATATAAATCTATGGTTGGGCTAGAGTAAATATGTGAACCTTGTATTGCAACATTTTAGCATTCCACTCAGTATACCATTAAGTGCTCCTACTTTTATGGGACCTAATATTTCACTTGAGTAGTCTCTTATGACACACACAAATGGATGATATGGTTTGTGTTCCTTATGCTATTATATTTTGTATATTTATGTGTGTTATGGTTTGTACTAGACTAAACAATTCCCAAGTGGTGAGATTCATAAGCCACTTTATGGCTAATCTTGCACAAGATCATTAAGGTGTAGTTAAGAGGGTCTTCTCATATTTATGGGGTAGCTCGAAGTACTCTATTTTTTTTATCATGGTTGAAATTGTTGGTATTTTGTTTTCTCTTGTTATTTGTTTGACAAGTGGGAGAATGTTGGGAAAGTTATCTCAACCTTCCATCCTAATGTGAAAATAAAAAATACAATATTCAAGCTAGAAAAACAAAATACAATTTTAGGGGTCTAGGGGTCAATTTTGACCTCAATAAATATCAAAATGAGCCTTAAATAGGGAAATATGGTTTCAACCACATATTCCTTTTTGAGATCTTCACTTAAAAAAGAGGATCAATTGGCTTCCCGAAACAAAAGTTATGGCCTCAAGAAGTTGGGCCTCTTAAGAGTGTCTATGACACATAAGGGGGTTGTAAAAGGGCTTACATTTTTTTACCAAATTATGGTGTATGTTATGACATATCATAAGGCATATTTTATTGGAGATAATGGAGCCAAATTGATGTAAGGAACCTAAGATAGCGTAAAAACTTCCTACACTAATCATGAGAGGAGGGTTATGCATAAATTTTCAAATCATTATGACAATTACAAAAACTAAACCAAAATAAACATAAATATCATGCATGCAAAAAAATGTGATTTACATGGGGAAAACCCTTTTGAGAGAAAAAACCCACTCTAAAATCCACCCATTATATTATTATTAAATCAACAAGATTACAATATACTTACAAAGAAAGCTTCTCATAGGAGTATCACCAACCAGAGATCCAAAGGCAACTCAACAACTATTAGACTCTCACACAATATAAAGATGTAATACAATTCCCTCATAAAATAGGGTTTCCTTCTAGGGTAAGCAAATCCAATATAATCTTTGTTGTCTAATCAATGACCTAATGATGAACGGTCCATATTTATAATGATAATACACACACACATGTGTGTGTGTGTGTAATGTGGCTTTTGGGGGCATTGCCCCTAAACCCCCACTAGGGCACATGGCCCCTAGACCCCCTACCAAGGGGTTGGGCCCCCAAACCCTGCCGAGGGGTTGGGCACTCAAATATATGAAGTTGTTATAATAACAAGGTTGAGACATCATTTTTTCCTAACAATTGGAACCCCAATTTGTTGAGAAAATTATGACAAGCTTATGACAGGTGGATGGAATATGTTATTTTTAGCCTATGGACTCATCTTAGAATTTATAAATCATACTTTGGGTGGCTTTATCTCATAGTTTCCTAATTACTATTTTGTGGTTTTATGTATTGATTCTCATATCTATTGGGTTCTTGAGATGAAGATTTCATAGTGAGTTTTAGAGGTACTATTATATATTATAAATTTTCAAGATCCCTTGCTGGTTATAATCCTATAAAGCTTCATACTCTAGAATGTATTATAACCATTAAATAATAAATAATACATTGAGTCACTTTGGAGTGTACATTTTTCCCTTGAAAATCTTTCCTTCATGTAAATCACTTTGTTATGGTATATTAATTTTTCCTTTATTTCCTCTAAAATATATGACTATTTTTATTTTTTGCACATACCTCCTCTCATAGATTAGTGTAGGAGGCATATTCTACACCTCTTCTTCCTTTCATTAGTATTAAAGTTGGATCACCTTGGGTCCTAGGTTTTTGTTTAATCTTGTCTTAAGTGTGAGCTTATGTAGAAGAAGACATTGTTTTAGGATAAAGGAAAACACATCAATGATAGAGATGGAGAGGTTCATTTGAACTAACTTTGAGTTATGAAAGCTCAAGATAGAGGGTATGCTTCTAGAATGTTAGTATTCAACACGTTGTTCCCCTTTCTCTATGAGGCATTCAAAAAGTTGTAGAACGTTGGGAGAGGTGTCTCAACCTTGCATCCTAATGTTAAGAACAAAATAATATAATTTTTAGACTACAAAACACCCAAAAAAATCCCTAGAGGTCAATTTGGGCCTCAAAAAATATCAAGATGGGCCTTAACTATGTAAATATGATTATGATAACATGGATATTTTTGAGATATTCAATTTAAAAAATGATTCATTTAGCTTCCCAAATAAAATTTATGGCATCTAGAGGTTGGGCCTCCCGCATTACAAATATAAGAGCATCTATTATGCATATGATAGTTATAATGAGTTACACTTATTGACCAACTTATGCTGCATATTTTGAAATTCCATTAAGCATCTTCGATTGGTGATAATGGAGCCAAATAGAATGCCCAAGTTAGAGATAAAATTATGATGATCTTATGACAATTAGAAGGAATTTGTTATTTTTAGTCTATGGATTCATCTTTAGATTTGGGTGTTGGATTTTGAATAGGGATTTAGGTACCATGTTTTGGGCGGTTTTAGCTCATGTTTTCCTAATTACCATTTGATGGTTTCATATATTGCTTCTCCTATTTACTTGGTGCTTAATTTTGAGGTTTTGTACCGAGTTTTGTAGGTATTGCTATGCTACCACAATTGCTTTAGATCCCTTGTTGGTGATACTCTTGTAAAGGTTTAGAATCTATAAGTATATTGTAGCTATCAATTTACTAAATAATACATTAAGTTTCTTTATAATGTGGGTTTTCTCTTGAAAGGGTTTCCCTACGCAAATCATTATGTAATGGTATATTTCTTTTATGTTTATTTCCTTGTAACTATATGATTAGTTTTTTTTAATATTTTCTCTCATAGATTATTGTAGGAATTTTTTTTTACACCTTTGCTTCCTTAACTATACATAATGGGGGTTATTCAAAATAAACTAAAATTATAAAAATATCATATAATCATATGTTCAAAGATCAAGTACTAATGTTTGTTCTCACTTGCACCATTCTTTTTATCATTAATAGTTCGAAGATTTTGACTATTTAGTTGTTATATTTCACTCATGAGCAAAGGCTAAATTCTCAACTAAAGATAAACTAACATTAGTATATTGCTTACCTACATGAAGCAGAGCGGTAGGAAGCAAATGGGCAGGAAGAGGTTTGGGGGAGGAATTTTGAATTCCTCTGAGGTTGATGCTAAAGATGGTGAGGATTTTGATGTAGATCCAAACAGTATGGAAGGATCTTTGGCTCCTATGGCTTTTTTTGCTCTGGTCGCGTTGGAGGATGGATGTTTGGCGTGTGCTCTGGGGAGGTTGTTCCTGGAGGCACCGATGATTTTTGGGGACCTACTCTCACTTTGTTTCATTCCTGTCAACCATGCTTTTGTGTTCTTCCTTTTGGAAGTTGGGTGGATGCTTGAAGAGTTCGTGCGAATGGCTCTTCTTTGCTAGCAGCGGTTCATTTTTGAGGTCCCTTGTGTTACTCGTGGCTGGTGGCTTTTTGCTGTCAACCTTTTCTTTATGGTTCAGGTGTTTCTGTTTTGGCTTATGGCTTCTCGACTCTCTGTTGTGGGCTCCTCTCTTGGAGTGTTTCTTGCACTCTTTCTCTGGTGGCATCGCCTTTGGTGTTTTTTGAGGCTTTGGCTCTGTTCTGGGCATGATGTTCCTTGTGGACAGTGGTCGCTTGCTGCCCTACTCTGGGTTTTTTGGGGTGTTAGTTGTACCCTGTCTCGTTTTCTCTTTCCTTTATGGTATTTTCTTATGATCCCTCTTTGATCTATGAAGTGTTTTCTCTCGGAGGGGATGGATTTTTTTGTGGCTCTGGTTATTCTGTTGGAGGTTTGTCTTTGGTTTTTTGGTGTGTGGCATTTCCCTTTGGGGGGTTTTTCCCTCGGTGCTTCGTGGGGATTGCTGCCCTGTTTGTTTTGAGATGGTGGTGGGGACTGCCTTCTTCTTCCAGTTTCTATTCCAAGCAATGTCCTGGACTGTTTGAGGAGGTCTTGATTTTTCTTGAGAGGGTTGTGTTGAATGGTTTATTTACTTCTGAGACTATGTTGGCTTGGTGGCTTTCCTTCCTTGCTGTTGCTTTGGGAAGAAACTTGGTTGTCCTTTAGGTCCTCTCTTTGAAGGTTTCTTTGGGGGGGGAGGGTTTGCCCTTTTTTCTATTAGTGTGTGGTTGGCTGGGAGGAGTTCAAGGTTATTTTGGAATACCCAGTTGTTCCTGCTTCTTAAGAATATTGATGTTGTTGTTGTTGAGTTGTTACAATGGTTTATTATGAAGGCTCAATCGTGGTTGTGTTTAATGTTGATGGTTGTTTCTTCTTTCAAGCTCCAGTATCTTTTCAGGCCAAAGGAGGATGTGACTATCCTTTCTATCAGAGTTCTTTCTTTCTCCTAGGTTCTATAGATTGTGTCTTTTATGGAGGTGAACATTGTTCCTTCTGAGGTGGATCCCTCTCCTTTTGAGGTGGAGTTGGTTGTTGTAGACTTAGTGGGAAGCTCTCTTCTTTACTACTTGTTTTTATTGAGGTGGAACTCGTTTGTGTAGGAGAGGGTTGGCTTTGGTGGTAAGGCTTTCATCTTCTTCCTCTCCATTAGAGGGGAGCCCTCTCCTACTGAGGAGTCGTCTGGGTTGGCTTTTTAGGTGGAATGGAGCTGCAAGGAGGTGAATGATTATTAGTGTTTTGTTGCTCTCTTTAACTTCCCTATTGAGGTGGGAAGGTTGGATTTTTTGGGCTCAGTATTGCTGATACTGAGCAAATGATTTGTTGTAGCTTTGCTGCATTGTTGCTTGATTGTTTCAGGTGGTTATTTCTATCAAAACCTGGTTGTTAAGGTGTAAGGTCTTTGCCTTTCCTATTGGTTGTTTGCAGCTTGTGTTGTCTTGTTGATCTTTAATGGTTGTTGTTGTTTGGCTGTCGATGATATGTTGATTCTTCTCTATTAGCAGCTTACTCACTTTGAATAGGGTTTCAAATCCCTTCAAAATTGTTTGTAGTGGGCTTCGGGGCCCCATCAAAACCTTTTTTTCCCATAATAAAAAACATTAGTATATTGGAAGTTATTATCAAACCACTTCTTATTATTCTCAACCATTTAGTCATTACATATCTATTAATTAGGTCATTGTCTTCATTTTTATTAGCATATTTCATCACTAACAACATAGATGCATTTATCAATATCAAATTCTAGCCACCATTCAAATTGCATTATAAAATATTTTTAGATCAAGATGGCACTAATATTCATTGGATTGAAGAAAAAATATTTAGATGTCCAATATCATCATAACATGTGATAAAATAATAAAATATATGACTACATAATATAAGTAAAAAAGTAGCCTTATTCTACCTTGATAAAAACTCCTTGTTTCTATCTCTCCAAATGAAGCATACAAATAAAAAATACATAACTTTTTGTTAACACCTTTGATAAAACCAAAAAATAATTATACCATGAAATAGACTCTTTCACTACCCACCTTTTACAATTATTTAATAAAAAACCCCAAACTATCTTGGTAAATGGACACTCAAATAATAGATGACTGTATGTTTTATTTGCATCATGCATATTGCAAGAAACTTTGACAAAATCATTAGGACTAAAAATGAACCCACAATATACTTTTTAGTAGTAATTACCATCTAAAATAGGATCTTTTGGGTTCTATCTATGGGGGACCACACATATAAATATATTCTTACTTTAGCACTTTTAGCTAAATCAAGGCCCCCCTCTATTGCTTAAATATGTAACTATATCATCCTAGGTACATAATAAACATTAATAAATTATTTTTCTTGAGGCTTTGGTTAATGTAGTATCATTGATTCATGCTATATTGTCTAATGATTTTAATTTACTAAATTTTATTGTTGGATTTAAGGCAAGCTTTCAACATCTTTTCTAATAATGGAGAAATTTATTTCTTGTGTATCAAGTAACTAATATATTTTTTTCAAATCCATTTAATAAATCATTCAAGATTATTTTTGAATATGTTTCCAAAGTTTTGAATACCTCTAACACCATTTTATATAATAAAGCTCGTGGATAAGTGCTAAGAGTTTGTTTTTATATTGTAAATTCCACCAAATAGATTTAAAAGCTTAGATACTATTATTCTTCTTGGAATATGCTTCCTAACACCCCTCTAACTACATCCCAAGCCCTTCTAATAATATAGAAGATAGTTGACCCAACCAACTTTAAAGAAAAATTACCAAAGAGGATATCATGAGGATGAAGGCTCTTTCAAGAATTTATGTTTTCTATAATAATATAGGAAATATTATTCATTTTTAAGACTTTTCAATGTTCATCCCCCTCAAAAGATTTAATCATCCATTTAATAGAAATATATATAACATAAAAAAATATTTCTTAGTCTCAATCCCCATAGTCTTTGGAAAAAAACACCATTTCCAACTCAATGCATATCCCTTCCTCCTAATTTTATCATTAGACAATAAGAATTCTCTAATCATTTAATGAATCTTTTCAACTTGATAGCTTCCAAAGAGCTAGTAGATGTGTAATACAAGTTGAATTAAGAAAATTATTTTTTATAGATTTGAAATCTTCCAACAATGGATAAAAAATACCCCTTCCATTTGATAAATTTTTTTCTCAATTTTCTTGACAACCTAATCTCACATATCCTTCAAAGATGGAGATACAACAAAAGGGATACAAGATACCTAACTATTTCATTAGGTCAACCAATTTTATCAATCTGGAACTAGGGTAAGCTTATTCTAACTCACTACAATATATTTTTCATTAGATAACTTAGAGGTAGAAACAATACAATAGAGATCTAACTTATATTTCATATTCTAAAATTGTTTTTATCCACAATTAGAAATAAGGATGTGTCATAAGTATAAATTTAATATCAATAAGGTCAGTACCATTAGGAAGTGTTATCATTTTCATTGAAGGACCCATAAACAATTGAGGGGCTAAGGGGCACTTGGGTCTAATAGATCTCTTAAGTTTTGTTGGTGTGAAAAGGGTTATTCCCTAACCAATTTCCTTCTAGGACCTATTCACACCTAGTTTTTAATTTTACTTGGGCCATTTTTAGGGCACACATAGGATACTTATCTCTTTGTGTCTCATATCATATGATTGTAACACTTCTCATAATCCTATGCTTTCCTAGGTCTCACCTTGCCTTTATAAGCAAGGTTTCTCTTGTAAATTATGCATCTTGAACATTTTGTAAACATTGTATTTATGCTTGTACTTTGGATCTTGCATCCTTGTTTGGTAGAATAACACATTTTGTTTCTTCTCTCTTGTGTGTGGAAGGTTTTTGGTGTTGTATATTTGTTGATCTTGGTTACTAACTTTAACAAGTTCAAATGGGGGAGAGTTTACCATTGATATCAACCTAGGTATAAGCATTATTAAATAGAACACACACATATATAATTTATCATTTAAGTTTAGATATTCTATTACTAGCATAATAATAGTTCATTCTTTGTTATCATATGCCTTTTCAAAATCCAACAAAACCATGGAAGAATTTTATCTTGACTCTTGGTGTGAAGTGGGTTATTCTCTACCCATATACCCTCTTGGGTATTTTCACATGGTTATTTAAGTTAACTTAAGAAATTGAAGTTTTGTGTTCAAAGTCATAAAAATTAGATTTTATTATAATCTTTTGTGTTCTAGTTTAACCAATGCCTATATAAACAAGGATCTTGTACTATTATATTAATTCATTAAATTATTTAAAATATATTTTTTAATTGTAAATATCCTTGTAGAAGGTTTCTCTAGTTTTACATGGAACTTTGGTTCATGGGAGTCCTTTCATGGAATTTTACATAGTATTATAGCTCTATATCTATAAACCTTCTATCTTGTTTGGGATATTTTTCAATCTCTCTCATTTTGTGCCTCTTAGAGAAAAAGTAATTCAAAAATCTATAAATCTATAGTAAACTCAATAAGGTTTTCTCATTGTGTTTGATCAAGGTTTTATGAGGGGGATCCACTTGTAGTTGTACGAAATTCTATACAATTATACAATCTATACCACTATATGACCATCATTCTATACTTACATAGGCACTACACCTTTCAACATTAGATCTTGTGTCATTCTTCGTCTTTAGTCAATTGTATGATTTAGAGGTTTACAAATTTTAGGGTTTTTTATTTGAAAATCTCTTTTTGTAAGGTACTAATCTATAGTTAGGTATGATGCTTATTTAAGCACTACATTCAATGTACCATGACATAGGACCTTCAAACCACATTCCAAACCTCAATGTTTGGTTTTGGGGGGCTAGCCCATGCTTTTCCCAAGGCTAAATCCCTCTATCTAAAGTGACACCATGAATTATCATCATACCTACTAGATATCTTAGTTGATCACCTCAATTAGCCAATTACAATTGTATTCAACTGAAGATCACTATAACCTTCCCCAAAACCATAACCCACATAGGTAGTTTGGAACTTATAGACTCTAGTATTCTCATATGACAAAGGTTTTCTAGAGATCAATTTTAGAATCTACAAATAATATTCTATCCACCATAGTTTTCTATTATATGTTGTCATGTTGACATCATCTTTGTGGTGATGACATCATATTGATGTCAACTTTCTATTCAATGAACTCATCCCATGGGTCATTATTGCTAACATCACTTTTATGTTAGCTAATTTCAACAAATTATTTTCAATAAATTTTTCCATATGTTGATGTTTTTTCATCTACTAATGTAAAAAAAAAAATCAAAGTTTGTCCCCCCTTCACCATTAGCAATCTAGATTTTAAGTCCAATCTTCAAAGTCTTCACTGTTTCTCCTATGGGATCCTTTTTCAAGTTTTTTTTAATGGGGAAAAAATTTATGCTCTTTGTGATGGAGAAAATTATTTTTATCTTGGAATTCTAGTTTTTTTTCAAGAAATCAACTTTCTTGGTGATCATACTATGTAGTTCTTATTTTAGGTACTTTGAAGGAACATAAATTTTGTATATGGACTCCATTTTGAGTCCAGTTTTTTGAAAGGGAATGTTTTTTAGCATAGTATACAATGGCTCCTTCTATTTCCTCTTATCTTAAAGAAAAAATGGATTTTCAACTTATGGTCCTTTTTGGACATTCTAAGAATCTATTATATCTAATTTTAACTTTGTATTTAAACACATTGAAATAAAGTTCCACATATTATACTTATCTTTTTGGGGATCTTGTAAATCATGATGTTTCATTATTGTACTTACACTATTTATAAAATTCTATAGGATTTTTTCTATGTGTGCTTTTATTGGCTATTGCAACCATATATACCTTCATACAAGCATGCCTTCTCTAAGCACACCCTTTAGAACAATTCCATGAATTTTTTTTGGGTTTTTCTTGCACTCGCAATCTCATATATATTCATGTGAATGTGTCTCGTATGAGAATAATTTAGTTGTATGAATGTCATTATTGGTCCTCCTAATATTTTTTCTTTTCCTTCTTACACTACATTGTGACATAGAGTTTTAACAAATCTTTCATATCTCTCCCTTGTTAATATTATAGGGGGTATCATAATGTTTATGCTAGTGCTTCCAAGTGGTTTCATTTTGAAGTGAGCTATGTATCTATTTTTATTCTTATGTATGAGATGTATGTAATGGATGGTTACTCATGTATTTGAATGATATGGAACGCATACCATATAAACACAACTACAAATATTTTTATGGAGACCACCTTCTATCTTCTTTAGTTGATTAGAGTTCTTGAGACTATTGTCACCTATATTTTTATTATCAATTATTTACAATATAATTTTCAATATAATACTCTTGTATTGAATGGTTCAATTATTTGCAATATAATTTTTTATACCAAATCTCTTTTATAGAAGGTTTCTATAAAAGGGATCCTTCATTCTTGTGAGTCCTTTCATGGAATTTTACACTAATCTCTTGGCCCATTTCAAGCCTTCCCAACTAATAATGATATTTTAAAGGATACATCCACCCTTTACAAAACTAGTTTGATACCATCAAACCAATTTGGGGAGTATCTTTCTCAATCTAATTATAATGTTTTAGCAAGAACTTTATATAATGCATTCAACAATGTTATCAATCTCTAGTTTTTATGAATGTTTAATCTTTGTCTTTATATAAAAAACTGTCATGCTCCTTTATTAATCTCCTCACTTGAGGTTTCATTGTTAATAGAATCATAATATAAATCTAATAGATCCTTAAAAATCCATTAAAATTCTTGTCAAACTCAATAGGAGACTTTTAGTTTTAAGGGATCTAATTACATGTTTGATCTCCTTCAATTCAATTTCCTTTTCAAGATCATATGCATCCTCAATACCAATCTTGTTAGGAATAACTCCCCTACAAATATTCTTGACATCTTCAATTATCTTATTAGCCCCCTTATATGTAAACAAATTTTGATAAAAAGAGTGAAATTCTATATCGATTTTTCTTGCTCATCAATTAAAACCCCCTTAATTAAGATATATCCCACTTTCTTCTTGTTAAATTTGACTCTAAGTTTAAAAATATTTAAACATGCAATATTAATCTTGAAAAGATCCTCCTCATTTTAGGTAATATTCCTTTTTATTTCTTTAGAAATTACCTAAATTTTAAATAGATGGCGATCAAATAAGGTATAGGGCTAAACAATAACATTGTTATTCTCAAAATTCAATAGTTAAAAAGCTCCTGTTCAAATAGAATCTATTTAGCCTAAAGTGGACTTTCTTTGCACCACCTTTTTATAACACCATGTGTACCAAATACCTTTATTGTCAACCTTTTTATTTTCTATTGGGTCTCTAATGTTAAGGGTCCTTTAAATTTCTTCCAAGAAGAATTTTTCATTTCCTTTCCAATAGAACTTGATACCTGAACTATTATTACACTTATTTTCCACTATGCAAAAATCATCTCCCATAATGAAGAGGAGATTATGTAGGTTTGAGGGCATTTCAATCCATAAATCACACCTTTTGTATATTCATTGGGGTTAGAAATAGAACATAATCCAAACTTATGTTCCTAATTATTGATGATTACCTAGAAAACTCTTTTGTTGGTAGATTAACTAGTAACAAATAGGGACCATTTACAAGATAAAAAGTTCATAGATCCACCCTTTTGCTTATAATGATTAGTACTAAATTTAATAGCATTTTTCTAGATGAAATAAAAAGCACAATCAAGAGATAAACCCACTAATTTGAGCTCATCTAGTAATAAATAATCAAAATTATCAATACTATTAAAAAACATCCTAACTAATGCCTTACTATTATATGCCTCTAGTTTGCTCACATTCCAAATAACATATTTGAGAGTCATTCAGATTTAAGGGCAATTCAAGACATTTATACAATTTTTCAAAGTAATGAGTTTTCCCCCTCTTTATTCATCTTGATCATGTAGTAGACCCATTAGATTTCTCATTGGATTTCCTTTTTTTGGTTCTTCAAAAATTTCATCAACTAGAATGAATTTTTTTATCGATTGGTTAATTTTTGTTGTTTTTTTGCCCCTTTAATTTTTCTCCTATATTACCTTCTCTAGGTTCTAATCTTACCATTTCAATTTATAGTATTTTCAAACCACTAGCTCAATGATCTTTTGGTGGTTTTGAACTTCTTGGGAGACACTCAAGGGTAACATAACAGTATCATGAACTATATTTATAGAGTTCTTCATTATCAATATCTATGCTAATACTTGAATTGATAACTTTATAGTTAGGTTTCTATTTAGAGGCATAAATAACCTCATACTTATTAGAAGATTCCAACTGATTTATATTGGGAATGACATCATTCCTCCCTATATCTTTATTTATTGAGAACCTCATAGATTCATTATTATTCTTCTTAGGGGAATTTATTTCATAACCCAACTTAGATTTTGATGGAGCTAATCGATGGCAATACCTCCTTAAATGACCATCCATTTTACATTAGAAATAAGAAGATAACCCCCACCAATTTTATAATTTCAGATTGAAACTTTTTCTTGTCCATTTGATAGCACAAAACATTGATAAATTCAACTTCAAGGTTCAAAGTCTATTAAAACCCTAAAATTCATATGAGAGAGTGTATACCTTGTTTCTTTAACTTTTAGAACTTCCTCTAATGATTTTAATATAAATTTTAACTACAACAATTATGGTAGATTTTTTGGGATTTTGATCCATTTGGGTTTTGAATTTTTAGGTCTCAAAATTGCTTCTCACACTTCTAGAGGAATTAATCACCTTCCAAGGTCAGGAAAATACCATTCTAAGAGTGTATTTATCAAATCATCTATAAATGTGAGTTATGGCAAGCCAACTACTAAGAGTGGACAATCTCTCCTTCACTTTGGGCTTATATGAACCTAGGAGGGTATTTCTAAAGGTAATATTCAACAACATTTAATTACAATTGATAATGAGAAATATTAGCTACAACAATATCCAATATCTGTCTAGTCCCAAAAATTGTCTCTAGACTAGGGACTAACCTATTGCACATATAACCTTTATTAAGCTAATGAAAATATATAGGGCATGTTTCTTTAAATATAAAAAATACTATGGCTCACTTCATATATTTTCCCTAAGTGTGTTACTGAATCATGAAATACATCCTAAACTACCGGTAAATGCTATTTTTTGTTTTGAATCTATGGTGGGTTAAAGTTTCTATTATTAATGACTTGTATTGCATTACTGAGTCATAGTAAACAACAATATTTAGCAACTGAACATTCTTAATAATCCCTCTCCAAACATATAAAAATCCATATCCAATATTGAAAAGACGGTTACAAAAACATCTATAATACATTAAAGTGTTGTGATACTTAATTTATTAAATAAATATTATATTCACACCAACAAATGTGGTGAGATGAATGGAGCTGAAGGGTGGGAGTAGGAGTGGAGGGAGGAGTTTGAATTCTGCAGAGGCCGGAGAGGGAGATTCTGAGTCAGAAGATGGAGATGGTGATTGGGAGGTTTACTCTGTTGCTTGTGGCGTTCTTGGAGAGCTTTCACTGGTCGTGGGGCTCTCTTCTTTTTGATCTGTTTCCGGGTTCGGTCTGCTGCGATGTAGAGGCGCATTTTCCCTCTCTTGCCTTTGGTCCTCTGGTGTGTGCTTGTGCTTGTGCGGGTGAGCAGGTTGGAAGAAGGCACCATTGTGGAGGTTTATTTTTTCAGGTTTTGGACGTGTTGTTTCTGGCTCATGGTGGAGTTGCGGTCTTCTGTTGGCCCGTTCTCTTTGGGACGTGATGTTGCCTGGTGCGCTTGGGCTGTTGGTATTCTCTGGCCTCGATGGCTTTTGTTGTGATCCCTGCTTCCTTTTGGTTGTGGGTGCTTTTGTGGTTTCATTCCAGTTCTTGCTGGGCTGTCTTAGCCTCGACCTCTTGCTCCTGTGCTTATGCTTTGTTGACTGGTTTTTTACCTTTTGGGAGTGTTTGTAACACCCCTCCATTTTGGCTCTGATACCATGTCTAACGCCCCGCCACGCAACCCTAGGGGAAGTTGCAATTAACTACTTAAACAAAAATCGGAGTTGGATGCAAGCACATCGTGATCGTTATGATCAGCTTGCTCAGAGTTCTCAGTCGGCGTTTAGTGGACGTGGTCTTCCACGACCTAGTGTATCTCCAGCTATTCAGGGTTTCAGTAGAGGGACATGATGTTTCATTTGTGGTCAGCAGGGCACTTCTGGTTTTAGTCAAAGGTCGGCAGCTTCAGAGCCGATAGTAGGAGATGCACGTAGTTTGCATAGGGCATTCACTGCGGTGGATACCCGTCAGGCCGAGCATCTGGGTGCAGTTTGTCCTTCGACTTCAGGAGTTGATCCTCGCGGATCGAGGTTCTGAGTAGGTTAGGGTCTAGTTGGTTTTGAGGGAGCTCTATCCGTTGTGTTTGCAGGCTTCCAGGAGTAAGCCTGACCCTAGGGGGGGAGGATGTAACACCTCTCCATTTTGGCTCTGATACCATGTGTAACGCCCCACCACGCAACCCTAGGGGAAGTTGCAATTAACTACTTAAACAATTTTTATTTTTTTTGCGTTTGAGTAGTTAATTGCAACTTCCCCTAGGGTTGTGTGGCAAGGTGTTACAGTGTTCCTTTTGGTTTGGTTTGGGGTTTCTTTATGTGCCTTCTGGTTGGGTGTTTTTTTTGTCTTCTTTCCTTGGGAGGCTGTTCTGGTGTGGCTTTTTTCCTTTCTTGTGCCTTGTGCGGCGGGAGTGGTGGAGTGTTATGCTCGTTTGTAAAGTGTTGGCTCTCTTATGCGTTTCTCTGGCTGCGTCTTCTATTGAGATGAAGACCGTTCCTATAGAGGTGGAGTGCCCTTCTATTGAGGTGGAGGTGGTGGCTTTGGATGGGTTGGGGTGCCATCTTTTCTGGTCTCCTCCAGTGGTGGTCCTATTGAGGTGGAACCCAAAGTTGTTGGAGATTTGTTGCTTTGGCGGAATGGGTGTTCATTGCGTCCTCTTTAATGGAGGGGAGCTCTTTCCTCTAGAGGTGGATTGTGAGTTGGTATTCCAGACTGTTTGGAGTTTCAAGGTGGTTCCTGCTTCCTTGGTGTTTTTTCCAGGGGTCCTATTGTGGGTGATGTGGATTTTCTGCATCATGGTTTTTGTTTTGGGTGATGTTCTTAGCTCTATGTTGCTCCTCCTGAGTGACTAGTATGTTATTACTTGGTTGTTGCAGGCAGTGTCTAAGGGTTCAAGGTCCCTACCAAAACCTGGTTGTAGAGGGTTGAAGGTCCCTTCAAAACCTTCGGGTTTAAGGTCCCTGTAAATACCTGGTTCCTTGTTCAACAGTCTATTTTGCTGCTGGTTTGGGTTGTCTATGGTGCAGATCTGAGTTGTCATGTTGATTTATTGATCTACTACTGGTTAGCTGCTGCTTGTCTATGTTGTATTCATGTGCATCTTGGTCTTCTTTGTGTGGGTTTCAGGTCCCCATCAAAACCTAATTGTTAATGGTTTTGGGTCCATTTAAAACCTGTTGTAAATGGTTTCAAGTTCATTCAAAACCTGTTTTTCCCATATAATCAAAATAAATGTGGTGAGATAAAACAGTAAGATAAGAAGAGTCTATCATACTTCATCACTTGGAAGTCTTCCAAAATATTTCCAACCAGTCAAAGAGACATTTAGTTACAAATATCTATTACAAAATAACTACCCCTTTGTGATTTGTAAAATGAGTTTCTGAAATGGTGACTAGACATGCAAGGATTGAAACCCTAGATCTTGCTTAGTGTTGTATTCATGTGGAAATGAGAAATGGCTAACCATTTGAATGATCAAAAATTTGGTATTTATAGAATTTGATTTGGTTGCTATAATAATTTAGTAATTTGACCAAGAGAACGATATCATCAATGTTATGTATTAATCTAGTTGAAATCCCATAAAATTGACCAAAATTGTAGCTTAGAAATGGCATGGATATTATCTAACTTTGAATTTACAACCACTAAATTCATGGTGGCATGGTGGTCTTTATCATCCACTATAGATTTTGAACTTGGATGCACACTCTTAGGATTAACATTTTTTACTACGAAAGTAAAGACCATTTTGTTTGTTACAAAAGTCAAATTGAGCATTAATGGAAATTATATAAGTGGTTGGAGTGTACATGATGTGACATGGGAGAAATGAAAAATTATAATGAAGGAATAGAGGTGCAAAAGGGGATGCAAATTTTCTAGACAAAACATGACATGGGAATTATTGGACATTAGAATAGAGGTTCAAATGTACTTTTAAATCTCACAAAATATGTGGAAGGAGTGGATGAAACACGTATGAGAAGATACACGAAAGAGGGAGTGGGACTAAACATAAGGATAGATTGTCCAAATAGAAGGAAGGATATCTAGAAGTTGGGTTAAAGTCCACATAAGGAGAAATGGAAGGAAGAAGGAAATTGGAACCTTCATAGAATTTGGATGTGGAGGTGGATGTTGGAAGTGGATATTAGGAGGAAGGTCTAAATATCCAGATACATTGGGGAATCTTGCAAAATGTAAGAAATTGAAGATTTGTTGGGATGGAAGCAAGGTCTAGAGATAAAAGGTAATGGGAGATGTTTAAATGGACATCAGAAAGTCCACAAGGTAAGGAGAAAGGAACATGTACAAAAAAATTGTAGAATTAGATGTCAAACATGGACGAAGTTAAGGGGGGAAATATTTGGATTCACTTTACAAGTTTGGAGGAATAAATAGGAAGAAGAGAACAAATTCTTGTGGGTATTGGGAGTGAAAGTGGAAAAGGATATGGGAGGAAAGACAAATATCTAGATCCCAAAAAAAAGTCCTACAAATGATTTGAAAATTAAGGGGAACAAAATGATTGAAATGAGTGATAAATTTTGTTGTACTTTCATGCAAAATAAGACACAGGGAAAATATATTTTGAATAGGAAATATCTAGTTTCACACTAAAATTCTAAAAAAATGAATGGCTAATGACTAAAACATAGCTAAACTTGGAATTTTATTAGGATTTTGCAACTTCTAACACTTGATAAGAACATGAGGGATGAAGGAGAACAACACTTAGGAATTTTGTATAAAATGGTGTTGATGTTATAGCAGCGGGTGTTATCCTTCACCCAATTTAAATAATATTCAAATAAATAAAGTCGTGGCTACTTATTTATTTGAAGCGATCCCAAGTGAAGTGACACCTCTCTTTAAATTGTAATTTATATTTTATTTATGATGGCTGACTAAATTAAATGATTGCCACCTCTTGTAAAAGACGTGTCTTTTTGAATGAGGTCGACCTCTCATGAAGAGTCACGTCCATGTGTATATAAGCAAGGTGTCTACCTCTCATTTCATCATCCCAATTAATCCAAGAAAAGTTTGCATAATTTTTGCAGGAGTTCACTATCTTCAACAGATCGATTTATTCAAGGAGTTCGACATTGTGAAGAAGGCATTGTTGATTGTAAATTCGCATCTAGAGAGGTGCTTTCATAATCTCATCAGATCAGCCTAGAGGTTGGCCAAATTGTAAAGCAAATTGCTGCTTAATTATTTAATATATAAGTGATATATTGTTGCTGGGTTTTTCTCCCTCAAGGAGGGTTTTCCCAGGGTATATGTTGTGTTCTATTGTTTATAATTGTTCTATTTTTGCTTAATTCAATTCTAATCCTAAAACTAACATGGTATCAGAGCGGGTTTAAGCAAGATCAAGATCAGACTTGTTTAAGCAGTGAAATTGTCTTCTCTTATTCTCATCTAAGGGAGTTTATCTGAGTCTCAAAAATGGTGAATAGACTCAAGGTTGAAGATAGGCTTGATGGTGCATCCAACTTCACCTCTTGGAAGTTTAGAGCTCTTGTGCATTGGAAGAGAATGATCTTCTCAATTTCATGGAGAGTGATGTGCTCAAGCCATTCGATGAGGCTGATAAACCTCAATGGAGGAAGAATGGTACTAAGGTTAAGAAAATTTTGATTGATTCTGTGAAGGATCATCTTGTGCCAATTATATCCAAGATGAAGACAACCAAAGACATGTTCGAGACTCTCCAAGGCTTGTATGTGATCAACAACACTAGTAGAGCTCTTGCCTTGAGGCAACAACTCCATCATATAAAGATGGCTAAAGGAGATTCAATCATCTCCTTCTTCATGAAGATTATTGAATTGAAAGATCAACTATATGCCATTGGAGATATAGTTGATGATAGAGATCTAGTCATGTTGGCATTAAATGGTCAAGTCCTCAATCTTGGGAGCCCTTTATCCAAGGCATTAGTGGAAGATCTAAATTTCCCAAGTTTGATCGTCTTAGGGATGATTGCATTCAAGAGGAATCCAGGTTGGCAGCAAGAGGGAATGGACGAAGTTCTCACAATGAAGACAATCATGTTCTTGCTGCTCAAACTTCTAGGAGAAAAGGAAGAGAAGGGAGAAAAGGTAATTTCAAGAGGAATAGAGACAAAAAATCAGATTCTGCCCTTGAACCAAAAAAGAAGAAAGATCTCTCTCATATTCAGTGTTATAGATGTGACAAGTATGGTCACTATGCTTGAGATTGTTTAACAAGACCAAAGCAACATGCTTCTATCATGGATGGTGGTGATGTGTCACCTCAAGAAGAATCTAGAGACAACTTAGGGGGATTTCTATTCATCTCTGCTCTATCAAGCAATGTTCCAACTGACAGTAGCACATGGTTGATTGATAGTGGTGCTTCATGACACATTACAGGATATCGGGAGCATCTTTCTAACTTGGTAGAAAGAGAAACCAACCTACAAGTAATAATCGGAGATGATGCTTTCTATTCAGTGAAAGGTGTTGGAGCCACCTCTCTTCATCTAGATTCTGGAATCCCTCTTCACTTGAGTGATGTCTTGTTTGTACCAAGAATCAAGAGAAATCTTGTTTCAATTTCAGCTTTGGAGGACAAAGGGTATCAAATTGCATTTTTTGAGGGAAAAGTTCTTGCTTGGCTGAAGAACTCTAGCATCAAAAAAACCCGAGTGATTGGTGTATGTCAAGAGAGTCTATATAGAATTTCTATTCATCCAGTTCAAGCTTTGTTGCATGATTCTACCAGTTCATGTGAGCTATGGCATAGGAGACTTTCCCACCTACATTTCAAAGCTCTTCCATCCATGGAGAAGATGGTTACATGCCTACCGAAGCTCAGTTAGGAACATGATGGCACTTGCAGAGGTTGTGCATTGGGTAAGAATACTAAGGGTCCTTTTCATAGTAGTGAAAGTAGATCTAAAGGAATCCTAGATCTTGTTCATTCTGATTTATGTGGTCCTATGTCTGTGGCATCTTTGAGTGGTTATTGGTATTATGTGATTTTCATTGATGACTATTCTCGAAAGACTTTGATTTATTTTTTGAAGTTTAAGGAGTCTGAAGAAGTGCTTGATAGATTCAAAGAATTCAAGGCTTAGGTAGAAAATATGTCCGGAAAGAGGATCAAGGTTCTGAGATCCGATAATGGAGGAGAATACACTTCTGGAGGCTTCTATAATTTCTGCATTGAGGAAAGGATCAAGAGGGAGTTTTGTGTTCCATACAATCCTGAACAAAATGGAGTTGCAGAAAGAAAGAATAGATCCATAGTTGAAGTGGCCAAAGCTATGATTCATGATCAAGACTTACAAACCTTCCTTTGGGAAGAAGCTTCCAGAACTACAGTGTATGTTCAAAATCATAGCCCTCATTGAATATTGGAAAATATGACTCCTAGAGAAGCCTTCACGGGTGTGAAACCGGAGGTTAGTCATTTAAGAATCTTTGGTTGTCCTATTTATATTCATGTACCTAAAGATAAAAGATCTAAGTTAGAACCATCTGGAAAGAAAGGAATATTTGTTGGCTACAATGAAACTTCTAAGGCCTACAAGATCTACATTCCAGGACAGAAGCAAATTGAAATCAGCAGGGATGTCACTTTCGAAGAAGAGGTTGCATTCAAAATATCTAAATGTTCTTCATGGAGATAGATAGTGAAGAACATGAGATACCTCACGATATGGACATTTCTCCTGATCCTACTCTTGAGATTCAAAGGGATTCTACTGAACCAAAAGAGGCCAGTGATCCAGTTGATCCCATAGAGCCTATTGATGGTCCAAGAGACATTACTATAGGTCATAAGAGACCTCTATGGGCTAGACAGACTATGCAAGATGCAGAGAAGTATGCAGCTCCTCGAGGCACATTCAGAGAAAGCAAGAGACCACAAAAGTTTCCAGGCTATGTGGCATTAATGAGTCACATCATTGAGTTTGAACCTTCCAGTGTTGAGGAGGCATCAAATCAGCAAGTATGGAGAGATGCTATGACATAAGAATATCAATCTATTATCAAGAATGATGTTTGGGATGTTGTACCTAGACCTGAAGGGAAATCGGTTGTATCTTCCAAGTGGCTTTTCAAAATCAAGCATGCAATTGATGAGAGCATTGAGAAGCACAAGGCAAGATTTGTGGCTAGAGGATTCTCTCAGAAAGAGGGAATAGATTATGAGCAGACATTTGCTCCTATTGCTCGATATAAATCTATTAGGACTATCATTGTTATTGCATCAGCTAAAGGATGAAAGCTACATCAAATGGATGTAAAGACAACATTCCTTAATGGTGTAATTGAAGAAGTATACATTGAGCAACTAGATGGATTTGTGATTCATGGGAAGGAGTCTCATGTCTACAGATTAAAGAAAGCTTTGTACGGCCTTAAGCAGACACCTCGTGCTTGGTATGAGAGGATTGATTGATACTTGATGAGCTTGGGATTCTCCAAGAATGATGCAGATTCTAACCTTTACTTCAAGGTAGTTAATGGTGAGGCTTTAATCTTGGTTCTTTATGTTGCTGATTTATTCCTTACTGGATCAAAATATCTCATTGTCAAATCCAAGGAGTTAGCTTCTGAATTTGAGATGAAGGATTTAGGTCTTATGCACTATTTTCTAGGATTGGAAGTGTGGCAAAGACCCAATGAGATAATTCTAAGTCAAGGGAAATATACCATAGATATCTTGAAGAGATTTGGGATGATGGATTGCAAATCCATGTCTACACCGATGGAAACAAATTTGAAGAAGTTGAGTGATTTTGCAGCTAGTTCAGATCTGGTAGATCCCACCATGTACAGGTAGTTGATTGGATCATTGATGTATCTAGTCAATATTAGACCAGACATTTGCTATGCAATAAGTTCCCTCAGTCAATTCATGTGTGAACCAAGGAAAATTCATCTAGTTGCAGCAAAACATATCTTGAGATACTTGTGTGGCACAGTAGGATATGGCTCGAGATATACTCCCAATGAAGATCTAAAGTTACAAGGGTATTCTAATTCTGATTGGGCTGAGAGTGTAGCTGATAGAAAGAGCACCTCTGGATATTGAATTAGTTTGGGGTCTGCCATGATTTCTTGGTGTAGTAGGAAGCAGACTTCAGTAGCACTAAGCACTGCAGAGGTTGAATATATTGCAACATGTGTAGTAGCTCAAGAAGCAATGTGGCTTCAGAAGCTCCTTGTAGGATTTTTTGGACAATCATTGGAGCCAACTGTTATTCATTGTGATAATCAAAGTTGTGTGAAGTTATCTGTCAATCCAGTGTTTCATGACAGAACAAAACATGTGGACATCAAATATCATTATATCAAAGATATGGTGTCATGAAAAGAAATTCAACTCCAGTATATTTGCACTGATGAACAGACGACTGATATTCTCATCAAGCCTCTCTCCAGAGTGAAGTTTGTACATTTTCAAGACAAGCTTGGAGTTGTAGAGAATGAAGCCCTTGCTGAGAGGGAGACTCAACATCAGTGATCCTTGTTATTTTCTATAATGCATATTTCTCTGAGATGGAGAAATATGAGGTGAAATCCCTTGTCCATCTCTGAGACAAAGATGTGGTTCTTTCCACCCAATGGGAGTAGCCATGGTAGATGTCATGTTGAGAGACTCCATGACAACATCGCGTTGAGAGAATTTGTGATGAATTCTTTGTACTTGTGTTTTTCCACACATGGGAGTAGCCATGGTTGACATCATGTTGAGAGACTCCATGATGACATCACGTTGAGTGACTCCGTGATGGGCACTTGTACACATGTTCTTTCCATACATGGGTGTAGCCATGGTGGATGACATGTTGAGTGACTCCATGATGATATCACGTTGAGCGACTTCATGATGAACTCATTTCCACAAATGGGTGTAGCCATTGTGGGTGTCATGTTGAGAGACTCCATGACATGGATATCTGGAAGGATACCTCCCTAGCTAAGAGGGAGTGTTGATTTTATAGCAGCGGGTGTTATCCTTCACCCGATTTAAATAATATTCAGATAAATAAAGTTGTGGCTACTTATTTATTTGAGGCAATCCCAAGTGAAGTGACACCTCTCTTTAATTTGTAATTTATATTTTATTTATGATGGTCGACCAAATTAAATGATCACCACCTCTTGTAAAAGACGTTTCTCTTTGAATGAGGTCGACCTCTCATGAAGAGTCACATCCACATGTATATAAGCAAGGTGTCTACCTCTCATTTCATCATCCCAACTAATCCAAGAAAAGTTCACATAATTTCTATAGGAGTTCGCTATCTTCAACAAATTGATTTATTCAAGGAGCTCAACATTGTGAAGAAGGCATTGTTGATTGTAAATTCGCATCTAGAGAGTTGCTTTCATAATCTCATCAGATCGACCTAGAGGTTGGCCAAATTGTAAAGCAAATTGCTACTTAATTATTTAATATATAAGTGATATATTGTTGTTGGGTTTTTCTCCCTCAAGAAGGAGGGTTTTCCCAGGGCATATGCTGTGTTCTAATGTTTATAATTATTCTATTTCTGCTTAATTCAATTATGATCCTAAAACTAACAAATGGAACTCATAAGGTCAATTATATGGGATGAGAAAGATGAGGCCTAAATGTACAAAGGGCTAGGGAATCAAGAAAATATTTCCATTGTTAGTTTGAGTCCTAATAAACTTCAGAACCACTTCCTTAAAATTAATAGCATGATTCTATTGTAGAGATTTAGACATTGACCTACCCATTTTCCAAAATTTTCTTTTTAGAACCATATTTTGCATTTTAGAATTTTTTTAAATTATCATCAAACTCCCACTATGAATAATTCTATAAAATGAGACATAAATACCCAAATTTCCCCACATAGAGGTAATCCGTTCATAAATAAATTTCTAGAAGGGAGAGATTCCATATTTAGGCATACATAGAAAATAATAATAATTCTCAACATGTCTTCCTTTTTTCCCACATTTGATAGGTCATCATTTGGTGAAATGGCTATTATCTTCTTTGGAGAAGGAGACTACTTACCATGTCTATCTCATTCTCCAGTGGATAGCTTTTCTTTGAATAGGTAGTTGACCTCTCCTCCATGGTAGCTTCTAGTAGATAAAAATAAGAGTACATGATATTATTATAGGTTCATCCACTTGCATAGCTTGAGTAAAGGATTTATTAAATATTGTGTTCAAAATTTCCACCAATTCCCCCTTCCAAATTCAAATCGATATTATTTTTTCCACTCCTCTATTTTATCTTCCTCATTAATCTTTTCAAGAGCTACCAATTCATGCGCCATTTAGTGACCTCGTCAGGCATCTTCTTTGTATCTAGTTGATACAACCTAAACCCTAACACAATTAAGGCTAAAATATTAAAGTAGATATCAATGAGATTTCCCTAAATAGACCTCAACAAAACACTGAATTCATGCACAGACAAAGAAAATTTCATTAAAAAACACAATAATTAATATACATTCAAAAGTTAAAATGCATAATAATAATTACATGCTATGAGTTAATATATGAAGTTTGATTTAATAAAGATATCAACATAATTAATATTAACACCGACATAACTATTAAATAAATTCAAAATAAAAATAAAAAGAATAGAACTAAGAGAGACCAATGGAATGAGTGATACCAATTTAATTCAAATTTATGAAGCTACATAATTTTTCAAGTGTTTGAAAACACCTACAAAAACTCCTTATTTTGACTATAATTCTTGAGACAATTAAAAATAGCCTCAATTATTGGTAGATTATATCCTCCACTTTCTTTTGTTAGTGATATATCTTCTAGATACATGAATCTTTTAAATCTATATCATGTTTTTGTCTAATAGTAGCTTATTTTTTCCTTTAATATTTACAACTTGTGCCAAGTCCATGAGGTATTCTTCATATTATTTTTTGAAAAATAAAGTTACATCCACACTCTATCATGCAAGAATATAGATTAACAACCTCATTAATTTAATAGTTGTATTACAAAAATAAATAAAAAACTTTTCTTCAATGTACTTTCTCTTACATCTTCCACATGAACTTGATAATAACTTGACTAGAAATTACAATTGGTGAAGTATCTGTCTTCTTGTAGTTGACCCCACTATATATATATATTAAGGAATGATAGTAATTCTAATTTTTTTGTTTCATGCTTTTTTCTATAATGATAATGGGTGATCCACATGGAGATGAACTAGGTTTGATAATTTCTTGATCATATACTTTTGTATTTCTTCTTAAAAACCACTATTCTAGAGTGGTAAATTTGGTAGCAAATGAATCTTATTCTTAAGCTATCTCTTTAGTAGCACTTCCTCAGGATATTTAAAACCTTTATATAAGAAATGTAACAATTTGGTCATTTATTTCTACTATTTATTAATGCACAATATCATGTTTATTTCTCAATATAGGTAGTGCAAGTCTATTGTGATTGTTTGATCAGGATATTTAAAACCTTTATATAAGAAATGTAACAATTTGGTCATTTATTTCTACTATTTATTAATGCACAATATCATGTTTATTTCTCAATATAGGTAGTGCAAGTCTATTGTGATTGTTTGTGAGTATTTAAATTCTTGTTTAGATAAAATAAGAGATATTTTAGCCTTATTTTAGGTAAGCATTGATCATGTATCTTTCCCCTTCCTTGATCAACTAGTACTTTTTTGTTCTTATCATGAAGAATGAATCTATTAAATTGACAAGCACAAAATTGACTAGCTACACCATGATCAACAATAATGATACTATGAAAAGATATTATATAGTTTGGAAAAATATTACATTCATTTATATGGGATTTATTAAATCATTACATAAAGTAACCACTCCAATCAACTTTAATAGGAAATTTCACCCACACATCTAACATTAAATTTAATTATTGACTAATAGTGCTAACATTATTTACAAACCTAGATACTCTAACATCTATGATGTAATATTTCCAACATTCACCCCTTATTATTATAACACTTCTGATGTCTTAGAGAACCATTTGCAAACATACAAGTAAATATAAAAAAATAGCATTTGCTAACATATAGTCAATGAGACAATCCAAAAATATTTTACAATAATTTAGAGTTTTCATAGGCTATAAAATATTATAATATTACCATAAATAAAAACTCAAATCAATTAACAACATACAACTTCCTCCCATGTTTCTGAAAGCTTGAAGAGGGGCCCTGCAAGTATTAAAATCAAGGAGGTCAAGTCGTGGGCCTCGAACATTGCTGAGGGAAAGGCTCCCTTGGAGGAAGCTTGCAGTAATTTTGTTTGGGAGGAAGTCGACAACCTAAAAAGAAAAATTGAGAGTTTCGAGAAGAAGATGCAAGAGGTTATGCACTTTTCCCTGAAGATTATGGACAGGTCGGCCACCACATTATGCTTGTTGCAGAAGGACAAGTCTACAGACGATGCGGAGGAAGATTTCAGCGTTAAGGAACTGCTTAACTTCCTCACTGAAGATTGGGCTACTATTGCTCTTGCCAAATCATGTAACGAGAAAAAGGATTAGTTTTTTGGGTCTCTTGGTTTTTTTATTGGGGTTGGCTGGTTAAGCCTTCGTTTTATTTTATTTTGATTATGACTCTGTTAATGTTTATGTTCCTTTATGACTGGTATGACCCTTGGTGGTCTATGGCTATGACTGCTTCGTATCATGTTTACATGATGGACACTATTAGATCCTTAGCTTTTTTGTTTTTGTGATGTTTTTGATATGATCTGTTGGAGGTGACGGTATGGTTTTGGCCTACTGTCACTGTGTTTTTTGTGTGCTCTGTTGTGGATGGTCATTGGTGCCTTGTATTAATGGGACAACACCCTTGTTTTGTTGCTTTTTATATCAAAAAAATACAACTTTGTCTAAAGTCCCAAGACAATATTGGCTTCTTATTTATAGGACAACAATGTGATTGGCATTGACCCTTGGTAATAATTAAAATATCAATAAAAAATTATTTTTCTCCCACTCTAATACCATATTAAAATGGTGAGCGCAAAATCCACAAGTTACACTTTGATTAAAAATAATGTTATTATGAATATATTAAGAAATAGAAATAATACATCATTAATTTACATGGGTTTTATAAAATCCTTTATATAAAGTAATTACCCAACTAATTAATAGGAACCTTCCTAGGGTGAAAAAGCATAAAAATGGCTACAATAGAGTGCATCTTCATGTGTAGTGGATAATGGTGAGCTTTCATGTTATGAAGTATTTCACTCTTGAAGGTAGATTCCAAACTATTCATGGGTATCATTTTCCCATCTTAGACCATTTAAGACATGGAAAAACTATTAATCTACCTTTTATCTTCTTTTGTCTTTAGAAAAGTGCATTTTTATGGGGCTTATCCACCTTTTCACCAAGGGTTAATTATGGCTCTTGACAAGTATAGTATGTCTATCACCTTGGTGACTAACCCCTTCATTAAGTTGTCTAATGTGAAAATAAAACTATTGAAAGATGTGAAGTCTACCCAAAGTCTTGTGAAAATGTTAAAAAGTAGCCCTAGTGCCCAAAACACTCCCATCTCTAAAAACCCTAGCAAGAGTGATCCCTCTCTATTGTTTTAGCCTAATAGTTCTCAAAAAAGAAAAGCATTGGTTGTCTATAAAGAGGAGAATAGGGATATATATATATATATATATATTCTCCCAAAATCCCTTTAGGTAAAAGGGCTATTAAGATTTATGACATGGAGGAAAAATGTTCTGGGGAGAAAGGGTTGAAGCAAAGAAATAAGAAAACTCTAGGGGAAAGAAGGTATGCAAGGATTTCTAAGACCTCTAGTTTTAAAAATATTAAAAAAGGTAAGAAAATATCTTTTTATAATGGTGCAGAGGAGATGCCTCTCCATTTTATTGAAAATATTTTGGGGGAAGCTTTGTTTCAAGACAATGTTGATAATTTTGACTGTGAAGGAAGTCAAGATGAGAGGAATGAAGAAGGGGATTCCCAGGTGGTTGAGAAGGGTGATCAAAATCAAGATGAGAGGCACGAGGGGAAGGATGTTGAGGAAAAAGAGGAAGTTGATGAAGAAGATGAATTGGAGGAGCAGAAAGACGAGGATAATTTAGCTTTCTCTCCATATAATAAGACAATGGATAATGTTTTTGATAAAGAGGAGGAAGAGGTGAATATTGAAGACATAGAAGACAATTAGTTGAAAGAATAGGAAAAATAAAAGTAAGGTATCTCTACTAACCCCCTAAAGGACCAGGTTGCTATTCTTGAAAGTAGATTGATAGAGCTTGAAAGAAACATGGAGGAAAAAATAAGTGTAGGGACTGCAATAAAAAATGGAAAAGTATGTACAGCCTCATTAGCAGCTGCCAATCCATAGAGTTAAGAAAATTGATAATGCTATTGAAAATCTTGTGTCTCTCATTAATGGCATTATGAAGAAAGTTGTGATGGCTATTATTTCTAGGAATTCACAAATAAACAAGAAAAAGAAGAAGCAAGGAAAATTGAAGGAGGCTTAGGATCCAAGAAACAAGAAGAGTAAGGCTAAGAATTCTCTCGAAAAGGCCACTTGGGAGGAGTCACTTGACTCCCTATTTGTTGACTGGAACTTCATATGCTAGGTTCCTTTTGTTCTATTATGTTCTTTATCTTTTTTTGCTCTAGTTTGTTATTTTTGTTTAGACTTTAATTGGGTTGGCCTTAGTGCCAAGTTTGTTGTGTCTATGGTTCGTTGTTTTCTGTTGAACCCTATGTAATGGGATAAGGGCCCTTTCCTTGCTAATCTAATAAAATTAGGAACCTTCCTACATACAACTAACATTACTTATTAACTTATGAATAAATTTTACAAACATAAAAACATTCTAATTTTTATTTATTCACCAATACTCCTAATATTATTTACTAATTTATACTTTAATATCTATTATTTAATATTTCTAATAGCATTATTCTTGTACAAATAGGGGTTTCTAAGTACTACACACCGATCATCATGAGAGACAATAGTTATTATAAATTCATTAATAAAAGCTCATTAATCTAGACTTGGTGTTGCACTATTTGGTGATATGAATCTTGATCCCTTATTTCACCCATGTCAAAATAATATAAATGAATGTGATCATATGCCTCTAATTCAAGTATCTCTACCAACTCTCGAGAAATCAAATTTTCTTAATAATCTAAATCATAAATTGCATCTACCTTGATTATTTTTACTTGATTTTGAAATGAAATATCTTGGTCAATTCATCATTGATTAGGTGTTGATACTTAAACACACATCCTCTTTTAACTAAAGTGCACAAAACATCCATATATAACTTCAATACTTTCTCTTCTTGACATTATAATGTTGGGTATGTTTCCTTCTTCAGTCATGTCTCCTTTGATTTGATAGTTCTACCTCATAGGGGAAATATCCTTCTGAAATAATGGCAACCTACCTTCACCTCTTTCTTTATATTATACCACAATCTACACTCCAACTACTACATACAAATATATGATGCCAATATGATTTGTGGTTAGACAAGTTAAACCAATGTTGAAATTATTAACATGAATACTAGTCTTATGATCGTATTGTGTGACCATGAGTAGATTGTAGTAATACACCCATGTAAGTCAATTCATGGAGTGACCATATTTTATGAATGACATGAAATGCTAAGAAATAAATATTTGAATATAGAAATTAAACATATACAACATATCTACAATCTAATAAAAAATAAAATTTACCCTAGAGAAATTTGGTGGAGGAAAACACTAGCAAGTGGGTGTCTCCAATCCATAATCACTAGTGAAATGAATACATAACATAAATATATAACATACAATAATCAACCTATCTTCCTTAGTCTATATTTCATAATATTTATTCTATAAGCTACTTTATTTCCACTATGCTCTATAATACCAAACTCAAACTCTAGATGATTGTTCAATTCTTTTCTAAGAATCTCTTTTACTCAAAGAATACTTAAATATTGGCATAGAAACCTTTGAGAAACATACCAAACCAATAGAAAACATAAAAAAAGGTTCTCTCTTTCAATATTGATGATTATTTTAGTTTCTCTCTTATCTTGGATAGTTTGGGTCTTGAACGAATATGTTGCTAGTTTTCTAGTGGTGACATTAATTTTAAACAAACCCATTCATGTGTTTGGGTGTTTATGGGATATGTTCAACAATCAATGAATCCATCATGTGTTAATTATAATGGGTTCAATTCAACACAAACATCTCAAAGACTTATTTTCAAATAAAATAATATATAATTTATAAAAAACTTTGTTGAGATTCTCCACTACTCCATAAAAATTTTGAACATATTTCAACACTTTGTAGATACCTTTACAAATCTTAGTCTATGTAACGCCCCGCCGTGCGAACCCCAAAGGAACTAATAACAACGGAACAATTTTTTTTTTTAGAATATAATAAACATACTTAAGTATTCTAACATAACAATGTATTAAGTTACACGACTAATTCCAAAGGGGTACACAAAGTGACATTACTACACTAACTGAAAACAACGAAAATAAGATAAACAATAATTAAACAATTACATAAATCTATTCATTCCCATTTCAACATTTAAAATATCTATTAAACAATAACCATATTCATAACATATGTACATATGACAACGAAAGATACTATAAATTATGAAGCGTTTATATTACCACAGATATAACACAAATTAACACAACTATTACAACTGATCGTTCCTGAATAAATACATTACATCCAAATGATAGTAGAATACAATTGACTAACAATACGTCTCAACAACCACATATACAATTTACAACAAGGTCATCCCAACACGTGTGGGAGACAATACATCAATGAATACATTACATCTGAAGTATAACATACATCTGGTACAAGAATTACTGGATCATCAACATCCTCCAAAACCCTGCAATAAAAGATATATCTGCAACAGAAAAGGAACCCCAACGAGGTGCGAAGCACGTTCCACCCAACCACCCTCGTGCTGAGAGTAGACAAGGAAGGGTCCCCGACCAAGCATGTCAACAATACACAATACTAACTCCAGACATACAACTTAACATCAAAGACCACTTAAAAAACTCACAATGACAAATCCCAAGGGCACAACAACAAATCACTTCTGGACGTAACAGTAAAACACCTTTCCAAATTACAACTAGTCACACTCACAACATCAAAGAAACTCAAGGCATAATAACAAAGACTTCTTCCAACAATGACCAAAGAGAACTCAATAAATCACTTAACCTCTACAGACACAATATCACTTAACAGTTCTACAATCACAAAGTCACTTAACAACTACAAACACAATATCACTTAACACTACAATCACAACATCACTTAACACGAGGTTACAATGCTTCCAGAGAACAAAGATCATGAATATCGCACAATAACTGATTAACTGTCGACATAGGAAGAGTGTCATGCATAAATTGCCATGAGTTACCCTGGCTCAACCTTCCTAGGCTACCGGACCCCCATCCTGGGTTACCTTGGCTTGCCTCTACTGGCCGCCGGACCCTCACGCAAAA